>CAKALJ010042267.1:19422-46590 GCA_916700835.1 Sebastes baramenuke | reverse complement strand
AACAAGCACGCCTGGATGGAGCCACACTCACGCTAACAGTAATACATCGTGTAGAAATGGAGAATTTTTGAAACTTACTGAACATCTGATTTCTTGTTACTGTTCCCAGACTATGTACAGTACATATGAGATTAAAGCAGTTTGTGGGGAAATAAAAGAAAGACAGGAAAAAAAAACAGTTTGATAATCTCCCATACGGCCTACTGTTGTGATGAGAAAGGCCGCCTCAGCCACAAGTGTGAGCTGTGATTCATTTGTTTAAATTTGAAGTATTTAGTACAACACAAAAACAACAGTATAGGTATTTATGTAACAATAATAAATGATAATATTTACTCTAAGGCTGGGCGATATGGCCAAATCTTCTATTCCGATATTGGTCATTTCATATCGACAACAATATAGATCACGATATACAGCAGCATTTATTCTGGTGATTCAATAAATAAATAATCTATATGAAATAACCACATGGTGAAACCTATTCTTGTTTACTGTGTGAATTAAATACTTGACAAATGAAAAGTACTGAGTATTTTCTCATTTTAAGAACTTGAGTGCAAAATGAACAAAACAGTTTTAAGTGAAATTATAGAGAAAAAAAGAAATAAATATAGGCCTATATCGCGATAGAAACGATATAGAAAAATATATATGATAGACATTTTTATATAATTTTGAGGATATATTGGCCAGCCCTAATTTTCTCTTTCCTCCTGATTTATCCCTTTGTTTGCTGAATTGTTGTAGATATTGAGGATGAACATAATGAATGTTGGGGGTGGAGGTAAAGATAATCGTTTTGGTTGCAAACACCCAAAAATACACTACTGGTTGTCACTTTGGTGGAAGCACTGGAAACGTTTACAGTGGTTGAAAATGACTACTGTGACAACTGGTGTGCCACACCATGACCATTAAAGATACACTGAGATTCATAAAACAATTAGTTCTTTTGAAATGTAATGTTAACTAAGAGTATATTAAGTTAAGATATGGATAGTCATCATAGTCATTCGTTAGTTGATTGCGACTCTGAGTGACTCTCTAATTCCCAATATCACTACAAAACATACATTACTAAGTATACCATCACTTTAGTCATACACACAGCATTCATTATTCATTAGCTGTTCAGTCATATATTTTGCTATCTTAACAAGCCGGATAAAGGAAGGCAATAAGCTTGTGACAGAGGTAAAGAAAAGAACAGCTAAACAACTCTGAGGCAACTCTAATACTGTAAAATGCAGCCTGTGCTGTCTTCAGTTTTACCATGGCAATAAAATGTCTGACGGATCATCAACAACCAACGTTGCACTGCACACAGCAACACAGCATCAAAGACAAACTGTCACATAAAGCTGCTGATGCAGCCCTTACAGACGTCCTACATCTGTATGCACCACCAAATTACTGGTGCACCATCAGCCCATTCAAGGCATATAGTCTGTGGACTGAACTTCAATTTAGTTGTCTGTTTTCAGACTTCAGCTGATGCAAGAAATAATCAAGTTTAGAAATTTGCAAAAATATAGGTCGTTACTCATCTCTGTTAAAGGGTGCTCTTTGGGACATTGTCTCACCGTTGTATACAGAAAACTGACTGAAAAGCATGTATCACACAAAGCCAGACCTTAGGAGGTCTCCAGAAATATATATTCCTATGGAATTGCAGGGAGTATTTAATGTCAACTTCCCCAAGAACTTTTGTTTAACTTTGCAAGACGCAGTGGAAGTAAAAGCAGTGGAGAGCCTTTTGATGGGAAGTTTCCAGGTGTGAATGAAGCAGTGATGCAGAGCTTTGCTGAGATCTGGTTTACATGATCAGTCATATAAAGGTTAGGAAAAAAAAAGTACTGTATCCTTTTTGTTTTTTTCACAGCTTTTTGACAACTCTGGGTTATCAGTATGTGGTGGACGAGCAGCCAGTGATCATTT
This sequence comes from Sebastes baramenuke, assembly GCA_916700835.1. Taxonomy (NCBI): domain Eukaryota; kingdom Metazoa; phylum Chordata; class Actinopteri; order Perciformes; family Sebastidae; genus Sebastes; species Sebastes baramenuke. Next base: position 44,649 of record CAKALJ010042267.1, on the reverse strand, counting down.
CCTCAGAAGGCCTCACCATTCACTGCGAGACTGAACAGAAAACAAAAGGTATGTGGATGGAGAGACTCTCAAAACTCAAACAGGAAATTTAGAAACTCGACAGCCCCACCTGCTGTTTCATATGTGCATCGTCCTCAGGGTTCAAGTTTATCCATGCCACTCTCACATGAAGTGAACAGCAGAAGGTGGTGGAACGTGATGATAAAAACTGACAAGGGATTATGCAAAGTGTTCAAATCAGAGAAAGACTAAACAACAGGTTTATTCAAGTCTACTCCACCGATTTTATTTAGAAGTTAAGCTTAATTATCATGATAAGTAATGTTCAACCTACGACAGCAGATGTATCATTCTTTTGATTTTTAGGGCTCTGGAGGGAGATTTCCAAAGTTTGAAAACATATCTATCTCGGCTTAGGCGTGATATTTTTGATCTAAAGTCTTTATTACAAACTGGAGGTGTGCGATTTAGGAGGCAGGGGGGGTCAAATGAAAGGCGTTTTTAAGTTGCATTATAGGAAATGATCCAGGATACCTCTGTCTTTGCTGCTGTAATTTTTGACCATTCTGTTTTAGTCCGTCTCCTGTTATTCCACCAACTTAATGGAAGTTCAATATGAAATTGCCGGAGTACCCCATTAAAACTCAATCAAGTCGTGAAAATTAAGACTTGGCTCAGATTTATGCATCTCAATGTCCTCAGACAGGCACATTATTCAAAGTCCAGGAGCCTCTTGCTGCATGTTGGAGTAACCAGTAGAGACCTATCCAACAATCCCATGCAAATATCTCACATTGGGTTAAAACGTTCTAAATACAGCTTGGTGGCAAACCAATCCAGTTTTAAATCTGATAAGTTAAAAAAAGTAAAAGAATATAACGTCACTTCTGAACAGGCAAAATCTTAGCATTTTTGTTGTATTCAAAAATACTTTTGCTGTATTTTAAACAAGTTGGACCTGCCACCAACCTGTGAATACAGAATTACAGTAGAGGAAACAAGTGTGGTAAAATTATCATGTACTTCTTTATTCTTTAAACCTCTGTCAGTTTTGAACAAAGAATTAAACTTGAATTTAAGGGTGGGGGGAAAAATCTATATTATTAATATTAATCAATATTAAATCAATACAGGTATCGATCTTTTATTATAAACTATTAGCCTCTTAACAATCAACAATAGACGACCCATCGGTGGGCCCGGCCGCTATTAAGAGGTTCAGTCTTAAAGCAACACTAGAAACTCTAAGGAATCAATTGGTATCAACCATGTCATTTGTGGGGAAGAATGCTAAATAACGCTCCAAAGTTAGGCTAAATTTAAGCGAGGAAAACAAATTTTCGAAGGGGTTCCTTGACCTCTGACCTCAAGATATGTGAATGAAAACTCTGAGATGAACAGAGTGAAAGCTGTATTTTATTAAATAAAACAGTAGTTGAAAAACTGCATAATTTGTAGTTGAAAAAAAGGTAATAAATTGCAATATATCTTATTGCAATATTCAGTATATTGCAAAATTATTGTGATTTAAAATCACAATAAGATTGTGTCGTGACTTAAGTACCATGATAGTATCGTATCACAGGGCCTCTGATGATTCTCACCCCTACTTGAATTGGTCAAAGATTGTTATTTCTGGAGTGGTTTCATTCAGAAAATTGTGTGGACACAGTAATGTCAAACCTGACAGTTTATTTAAAAAAATCCTGAATCATCTTATCGGGCAAGTTAAAACGTGTACATGTAAGAATGAGATAGCGGCTGTCACCTTAAGGTGGAATGTATACCGAATCAAAGGAAACAAACCTGATACCTTTTATCAGTATGTCAAATCACTGGCCACTTTCCACTTTATAGCCCTTTGAACCTAACAAACAAACACACAAAGGTAAGTGTGTGCAATCGCACCCACACAATCCATTATCTTCCACTGAGCACACATAAACTAAACCTGCACACACCTTCATGCGTGCCCACACGCATAGACACACTCTTAAAAAAAATCCATTTGTACTCTTTGAAGAGAAACTACAAAGCAAAGGAGGTCCAGACGGAGTGGCCGGCCGCGTGTGTTGGCCTGCGTCTGGGCAGACTTTGACTCCCCTTGTGGCCTGGATCAGAGGAGTGAAGCCAAGCAGAATCTCTGTCCTCTGTCAGATGGATGAAACCACTTAGCAAATTAGCAGTCATCCCTTTCTGGCTTTCCAACACACACGTGGACACACAATACCAAAATCACACATACAGGTATGTGCACACATCTGCACACAAACATGCGGCGTGGGTTGGTAAAAGGCCAGGTCATGAGAGACTAGCAGAACTAGAAACATGCAGAGGCTGGAGAGAGGAAGAGTGAGAGGAAAAGGGTGAGTGAGAAAGAAGAGGAGAGTATGAGGGAGGTGAGAGAAGAGAGGAGGAGGATGATGACACGAGGAGGAGGGAAGTGAAAGAACTGAGAGGAGAGGAAGATGGTCAGGAGGTGCAAGTAAGAAGGGGAGGACGTGGGGGCAGGTGAGGAGGACAGGGTGCGTGTCCCTGTGGAGAGAAAGGCCGCTGGGCAAATTAGTGTAACACCAAAAGCCAGTCTGTTGAAGGGACAGTGCGGGGGAAGGAGAGAGGAGGAGGACGAAGGGGGAATTGCCTGTGGCACGCATCCCTTTTACAGGGGTCACCACCAGTACACATCAACTCAAATGTACGGACACACACTTACATGCATGCAAGCCCACACACACAATCCTTTTCCCGCACATTTACTAGGGCTGGGACGATTCACCCTTCTCACATTCGATACTATCACAATGCTTGGGTGCCGATTCGATATGTATTGCAATTTTTAAGTATCTAAAAGTTTAACAGCATTAACTGAGACAAATCCTCTTGAATTCCCTGCCTTCTTCTTCATATCCTCATCCTGTACATCCTGTTCGTCTACTGTACAGATCAATACTGATGGAATTCCCTGGATGAGACCGGTGGAAGGAAAAAAATATATATATTATATACTACTATATATTATTGCATTTTTGTTAACTTTGTTTAACACTAGACCATGAGGAAAAGTTTAATCATACACTTCTCGGGACTTTTACTTTAGAAAATATCTAAATTGATACAGTAAAAAAAAAATATTTTCAGCATGTTTGTAGCATCAGAGTCCTGAAGTCAACTATATCAGTCATTGTCAGGCATTTTTTATTAAATTTTTTTCCAGCAACCCAAAAATCACAGAATAAAGACATTTCCCTCACAAATTACTGGTATTTTCTTTTTAATCTATAAGGGACATGTAATGTTTTATACTTCTGGTGAATATAATCCATCAATCTTAATTCCATATATGTATTTTGAATGTACAGTTCACTTTGTTAACACCTTATTTTGAAAACCAGATGTAGTCACACGTGTATACTTCCGCTTACTTTGCCAAGTCCTTTGCTAGCTCTCCCGTCAGCTCCGTTCTCTTTATACATCCATGGTCAGCTCCATCGAGGCCGTTTGAATGCATTTAACATAAATGTCAGTATATGGGTGCTCTACAGTTGTAGCGTTGGCCGATTTGACCACGGAGATGAGAGTGACTGCTGGCTTGACCGCACGTTACCGCAATACGGTAACATTTCCTGTCCATGACAGAATTAGCATGCAGCTTTAGTCATGATGTCTAGCTCTGCTTTTCCTGGTAATGTGTGAAACCCAAAGTGTTTCCATACTTTACTGTATGTGTAGTGTTTACCACGTTGGGTTTAAAATGTGAGGGTGCAGGTCGTATCCACGTGGACCCTCCGGCATTTTCAATTTTCTAGTTTCTGCTCACTACGGCCGGCTGCGGTTTGTTTTGGTTGACGGATACGGAATTGATATGACGTCACGTTACTCAGACTACAACAATAAATGCGGTAACTTCCTTCTACCTCCGTATAGACTCAAAGGAAGCAAATATATCGATTCTGCCATTAAAGAATCAATTTCAAAAATCATAAAAAAAAAAGAAAACGTGATACATAGGTGAATTGTTTTTTTTTCCCACCCCTAATATTTACCACATAAAACATAAGTGCACCTACATACAGGCATCTATGGACATTTCCAGATCATCAAATAAACAGAAACATGGCCATGATCGTATTATGTGACATCAGTGCTGATTAAATATTTATACAAAGGACAATCCACACAAACATACACGCTAGATGTGTGTGTGTCCACTCCATACCGCCTTCATCCCAGTGTCCAGAGAATCCCATCAGGGAATAACGGACACATGAGGATCAAATTGATTAACGCCGGAGTTCTTAACAGTAATGCTGAGGATTAAGACAGCTAATAAATGTTTCATTCAAAGCCGGACGGAGATCAAACGGAAGAAAGGCCCCCGGCTTGTTCGCTCTCTGGGGTTAGCGTGATTCTGCTCTTTCCTCTCCTCCTCCTCTTCCTTCTTCTCCTTCTTCTCCTCCGCCTCCTTCAGCTGTTGGTTTTCAGCTGTATTATGACAGCCACTACAGATCGCCTCACTAGCAACTACAGGCCCTGCCCTTGTGCCTACACATCATTAGCGCTCCATCTGTCAGCTTCCTAACAGGTTCCCACTAATGTGGCCAAGGACTCACTTCGTTGCATTCCTGTCCAACAGGCAGCAGCATTCAGCTATAAGGAAAACGCTCCGTCCTGTTCAGTTCAGAGCCTCTTTTGTTTTACTTTTACTCCTTCCCATTCCCCCTGATCCTGCATTCTCTTCCTCTTGCATCCTTTTAGCTTTTCCTCGCCCCTCTCTCTCTCTCCCTCTCTCTCTCTCTCTCAACTCCTCATCCACGTTCAACCTTTCCCCTTCACTCCGCTCATCCCCCTCTTCGTTCTCCTCCTCAGACTTGTTCCGTAAAGCATCTGGCGAGATTCAGGGCTAGCGCCGATGGTCAACAGATGATTAGTAAGTATGGAACTTTGAGAATGTGTGAAAACCAGTTAAGTCACACACTCTGCAGGCCAGAGGCTCTCTCACACACACACACACACACACACACACACACAGATAACCCCCACATGTGCACAAACCCGAGCAACCGGACACAAGCTACTTCTGGCATCGCGTTTATCACTTAGCACGCACACATGGTCCAGAGACCCCCACTACTGAGAGGAATATAGGCACACAAAATAAATATAAATACTGTATGCGTTGCCGCTAAAGCGATCCGCAGGCTTAAAATGAAAAATAAAATAAAGCACAGAAAGATGTAGTGGCTAATGGCAGCGACGGTGACACTGGTCCTGGCAAATGGGCTTTGTGGCTGTGTGTGTAACTCTATCTGTGGAGGGGGAATACAGCAGTGGTTGGGTAATGGAAAGGTCATTTAGCCAATCCCCCAGGTAGGGGGGCTGGTCTGACACGGCTCGTTTGTCACAGTTCAATAACTGCCACTCCGGGGAGTGTGAGGAGGGAGAGAGAGAAAACGAGTGAGAGAGGGGTAGGAAACTTAAGTGTATGTGTGTGTGTGTGTGTGTGTGTGTGTGCTGAAACCCTGGTGTGTGAGCAGCACAGCTGATTCCCAGAGCTTGTCCCTCCATTAGAGGCCTCAAACGGGGTCACAGCGAAGGCCAAGCACCACGGACTCTCGACTTGGAGGCCTTGGAGGATTATCTTCGCTCTAACTGGTAAATGTTTGGTTTTCCAAGTGGGAAAACTGAATTGTTACACCTTTCTGAATCCAAAAATGGCCACCCCAAAAGGATGGCTGTAATCCATGGCTTTTGATCGAGCAGCAGAATGAGAAATAAATAAATGTTAAAAATGGAATTACATTTTTACCTGGTTAAATGGTAGGGATAGTAGGCTATATACCAGAGGTCACTAATAGGCGGGTCGCGATCCACGTCCGGACCCAGACGCCGTTCTAGCCGGACCCGGACCTATAGCCAATAAATGATTACATATTTACAGACCGTTTCTATTTTAACTGGCCCAGCTTTTCTAGCCTTTACGCCACTGGTTTAGTGGCCCAGGAAAGTCACAGACCAATTGCATGCAATGTAAATCATCTCACGTGATGCTGCTCAGCCAATCAAATCTGTGCATTCTGATAAGCATTGCGAGTCGAGTCAGTGGGTGAGAAACACACACACACACACACACACAAACACACACACACAGGGGAGAGATGAGAGAACGTCGGAGAAATAAGTGAGTCAGAGAAAAGTAATTTCACACGGTGTGCTGTAAAAAGAGAAAAGTAGACAGTGAAAACAGAGCTTTTTATCCAGAATGGACAAGAACTCTTACAGGTTTATTCTTCCCACAGGCAGTTGAAAACCAGTATGTCTCATATGATCAGAGATAGTAGCGATTATTAAAAATGTGAAGCGCCACTATGACAAAGCATAAATCTTTTGAGCAAACACACCCTCTCAAATAAAATAGACAAAAATATTGAAAATAGCGAAGATCGGGATATTGTGTTTTGTGATACTGTATCGATTCTCAAAAACACTGTATTGATTTTTAATAATAGTTTACATGCAAAGATTAACTCAGTCAATACTTTGTCATTAGTAAAGACATGCGCCATCTCAGTGTATGTGCCCTCTCAAAGGAGTGCTATTATGTTGGGTGTTACAAATTCAAATGCAGATCCCGTGTATCGTAATATATCACAATATATTGAATCGTAACCCCTGTATCATGATACGTATCGTATCGTCAGATTCTTGCCAATACACAACCCTAACAGTAAAATGTACATTCTGTAAATATGTATAAACTATGAACTAATATGGTAGTTACATCTATAAGCTAATACAGCAATTGAAGTAATATTCATTATTGAACACATTAAATAGGTGCCTACCACACAAAAATCGGATGTATAGGATACTCTTCATACAGTATATCACTGTCCAATGAAAACCATGTGATGGTGATTTCAAATTTTTAGATAAACTGAACACTGATTAAGTTTCCCTTTAAGGATTGAGAAAATTATCAAAATTCTTAAGCTAATAAACCTTTTCAAAACCCATTGAATTATCTGAAATATGTATCGTCACAAAGCTGAAAACAGTTTTATTTTATTATAATATATCATCCAAAATAAGATCCATCTGTCAATCACTCAATCAATAAATCAATCAATCACGTGTCTGATATTGCAGATCGAAGTGCTTTGCAATTTAAAAAAAAACACATAAATAGCAAAACAGTAAAAGACTCCGCTCCATTATTCTCAGTTGGCTGTATTGATTCATACTGTCCCTTAAACATGTCGTTAGGTGTGTGACAGAAGCTTTGTGAGGGAGCCAAAGATTTTCACACATCTCACTGAGCGACTGGCGAGAGACACCACGGTCTGTCCTTCTCCTCACTTTGAAAATCAATAATAAGCTTCTATGTGCTCATTCACGTGTCTCCATGTCTTCCCGGAAAGATGCCCCAAGCACAGATTTGTATTCATCTCAACTGGATTGAGAGATTTGGGACTTTATGTCAGACCCCCCGTGGAGATTTAAGAACTACTGACTCTGTGTGATGGGAGGGTTTGATCCCTGTAATACTTAAATACTAGGTTTGTTTGAGGTTTTTTAGAAAGGTCTGTGTCTCCCCCTTGTGGCCATTACAGGGACGTACAAAACAACAGTGAGATGATTGTCTGTCAAAACAAAGCTTTTGGAGATATTGTGAAAAAAAAGAATGATTATTCAGATTTATGATCAGAAATATTTGGAATAATATCATTCAATTTGCCATATGTAACCAACTTTGAGGTGCACTATGAATAAAAGGATGAATAAAAAAAGAAGGAACAAGATAAACTGCATGCTTAACTGATTTCATTCAAATAGTTTTGTATTATTTTAACTTGTCAACATATTGGTAAAGTATTTTAATAATTTTAATAATATAAGATAATAATTATGTCATATTTATTACATAACACAGCCACTCTAGGTGCTTTCTAGCTGGTAAACCTTCAGCCATCAGTCCTTGTATTACTCACAAGAGCTGAGACTGACAGTATGACTGATATGTGGGTTTGTCACTGTAAATGACCAAACCACCAATAAAATGTTGACCTGCAGCTAACAGATTATATCAAACACACAGAGATATACAGACTACATTATCTAAGCAGACACCTACAGTATAAATTATCTCCTGATGTGTTTGACAAGCCCTTACACAACATTTAAACTAGACATTCAGTGTCATCCACCAAATGATAGTGAAAGAGGTGTCGTCTCTCGCATGGGCTGAGCTGACTGTGGTCAGTGACATCATGGGACAGAAGCTCTTCCTCATTCAAAATGACTCACAGACGCTCAGGCCATTTGTGGTTTTAAAACACAGTTTACTCAGCTAAGTAGCCCACGACCTTCAACAACTTTATTTAAACTGTTGGTGAGCGATTAACTTTAGCGAGGAAGTCCTGTAAAAGAAGTTCATACTGAGGAAAAGCTACTGTGTTCAGTTCAAGGAAGTAAAAATTTAGATCATGGCTCCTCTCATGTTTAAAGATGCTTTCTGGGTAAGTCTATTTTTGTGCTCTCATGCTTTGCTGAAGTTGTATTTGTCCTTGAAAAGTGAAAGAAAATCGTTATCTTCACAGTCATACAATAAAGTATCTTAAGGTTTTTTTTATGTAGAGTTCACATGGTACGTAAACTACCATTTAATTTATTCCTTATGCAGATAATCGAAAGTACCTGCAAAAAAAAAAAAAACTGGGGCTGTCAAAGTTAATGCAATAATAACAATTTTTTTTAACGCATTAACGCAACTGATTTTTTGGAAGTTGAAGCCAGCTTTGAAGCTAGAGAGAAGATACTGCTATCAACTAGAAAACCTAAAGAATCCATTGGTACCAACCATGTCGTAGCTAGCTAGGAGGCTAAATAACGCTCCAAACACTCAAAACTGTCATGGCCATTTTTCAAAGGGGTCGTTTGACCTCTGTGAAGATACTGGCATCATAGAAAACCCAAGTAATCCATTGGTAATGAAGGAGGCTACATTTTGGTGAAAACTGGTATGGCCATTTTCAAAGCAGTCCCTTGACCTCTGAGCTCAAGATATGTGAATAAAAATGGGTTTATGGGTACCCACGAGTCTCCCCTTCACAGACATGCCCACTTTATGATAATCACATGCAGTTTGGGGCAAGTCATAGTCAAGTAAGCACACTGACAGCTGTTGTTGCCTGTTGGACTTGAGTTTGCCATGTTATGATTTGAGTATATCTTTTATGCTAAATGCAGTACCTGTGAGGGTTTCTGGGCAATATTTGTCATTGTTTTTTGTTGTTAATTGATTTCCAATAATAAATACATACATATGTTTGCATAAAGCAAGCATATTTGCCCACTCCCATGTTGATAAAGAGTATTACATTTTTGACATATCTCCCTTTAAGGGTCATTTTTAACAGATAAAAAAATGTGTGATTCATTTGCAATTAAATATTTTAATCGATTGACAGCCCTAAAGACAACACTTAGATTATCATGGCCTATCAGTGTGACTATAGACTATATTTTAACTTGTACCAATAATCTGCAGTCCTAAAATAGCCAACATTTAGAGTGTAGATGTAACATTTGACATGTTATAATATAAAAATGTCTTTGTTGAGCTCTTAAGTTCTAGCAGTTTTGTATCTCTTAACGGAGACAGTACTGGTGAACTGTACAGTTCAGTCTTCCTCAGTGTTTAAGTTATTGTAACGTGTCAAACTAGTTTCTATCTGATTCAACGGGCTGTTTCATGAAGTACTGAGTATGTTGACATGTCACATAGATCTATTTTTACCAAGTGCCTGTTCTGCATTTTTACCACATAGTGAGTCCAGGCTTGACTCAACTGTTGCAACAGTGGTTGAGCCATGCTCTTCCCTGCAGCATTTCTCAAAGCTTTCTCTATGTCTTCTCAACACAGGGGTCTGATATCACTTCTCACGCTGGATATGACGCTGTGATCCAAAGGATGCGAGATGGAAGGCACATGTGCAAAGATGTGGAGGAGCTTTTAAAGCTGAGGTATCATCAGTCTGTGTTTCAGTAGTTGGGGATTTGGAAAAAATCCAAATGTTTGTGATTGTTGTTGTAACACTATGACACCATAACATTTATTTAAATCTAAGTAAATATAGATTTTTCCAGCAATGGCCACTTCATCATAGATCGACAAAACAACTGTATTACTTGATTATTCTGCAAGGAATTGAGGCTACAAGAGTTACTATCATGAGACAACAGAACAGTGCATGTGCATGTACTCAGTCACACCTGTGTTCAGGTAGTCCCACCACAATTTAACAGATATTTGACCATTAAGGTTTAGTGCGTTGGTCAACTTTTCTCTGTATGTAAGGCACAAATATTCAGCACCACCACTAATACTGAATATAGTAAATGATAATAGTACATTCATATAAGGTAAACCTCAAGATATAATCAAATCTAACTGAAGGTGGGTCGGGCCAATGAGAGACATTTTATCAGCAAGAAAAATAACCTTTTGCGATGTTATTATCACCTGATTAATCTCTAATGACATAAAGCATACAACTAACAAGGGGTCCTTGTTGTTAAATGATGATGTTCTGGCTCCAAAGCCCCCAAAGCTTCTGTGATAATAGGGTGCAAATGATGGCAGCATAACACAACAAAATACAGTGATGTATAATGTGTCTCTTTTGTTAGGACAGGAACATAATACCACAGTTCAGTTTTACAACTAAATACTAAAACCTAAATTCTGGGCTGCAGTGTCATGCATCTGTCTGTTCATACTGCACAGGGCACTAGCAGAGGAGAAGTATGGGAAGGAACTGGTGACTATCGCTCGCAAAGCTGGAGGACACGCAGAGATCAGGTAAATACACCGACTGGCATTCAGAGTCTGACGGCTATGAGGTCAATATTATGTATTGTACACACATACTGTACACTATATTGTAAAAGGGTCATGTATTAACTTTGTTGAAAGACAATGTGATGAGTTTTAAATGTTTAATGCTGCTTGAAACTGACCTGCAACATACAATATAAAAACATCAGTCAGGCGTCTATTAGTCATATCATCTTTTCAGAGGAAACACACGTCTGTGTCTGAAAAAAGACAGGCCGCATGTGTGTGTTTGTGTGTGTGTGTGTGTGTGTGTGTGTGAACCGCCACCTACTGCAGCGGCCACTCTCTCAGTATACAATAGGTCATTATAGAGTATGTTGCCAGTTTCCTGTGCTCTGTCATGTCAGTCGCCTGATACAGATCTGACTACACTTTAAAAGTGACGATAACAGAAACAAATGGGAAACACTTTTGGGAAATTAAAACAAAAACAAAAAGCATTTTTGGAGCTCTATGCAAGATTTTTACAATAACAAAGATAAGGTGCAAAGTCTGGAAGGAATCTCCACGTTGTCTTAGCATATCGTGGGTAAAATAATAATCCACAGCAAATGCCAGTGAAATAAATAAATAAATAAGATGCTGAGTGATGGCCCTGAATGAATTAAAAAATGCCGGATAATGAATGTTGATTGTTTTAAGTTTGCATGAATCATCGGCCTCTTTGTGCCCTACAAACATGCACTGAATTATCTCTGATATTAAATGTGCATTGCTTTTGCAGCACCTTGAGAGCATCCTTTGAACTACTAAAAACACGTAAGTTCACCTAGTCATAGACAAATCCAACCAAAGTATAAATACTGCTGCTATTTGTGTAAGAAGAGTAGAATTGAACTCATTTTTGCTGTTTTTGGCTGCAGAAATCGAGAACATCGGTAACTTTCACATCCAACTGTCTGATATATTGAAAGAGGAGGTGAAAAAGATTGAGACATTCAGAGAACGGCAGAAAGAACAGAGGAAGAAGGTACTGGGCAATCTGTGTTGCTTAACAACTTAACAAACATGCTGATGAACGTGACCTAAAAGATTAATAAAGATTACAGGAAGCTGAACAAGTTATTTCAGCATTTCCATTTATATCAAGTTAGAAATAGGTCTTGTTTTAAGTTTCTACAGCATGTTAGGAACTGTGGGTATCAAAGGGATATATTTATTTTTTTCTGTTTCCCCTAATAGTTTCAAAGCATCATGGAGAAGGTTCAGAAGAAAAAAGTGTCTTTGTATAAGAGGACCATGGAGGTAGGAAAACAGCCACAGCTGATATCATATCAATTAGTACATATTGTATTTAATCCAGAAATTAGAGAAACTGATTTGATGGCATACTGCACATAATGGCCATCATTGGCATAAACAGTAAACATTACACAGCCCTTTCTGTTCCTGGTGGAACTGGTTTCTGTTTCTGTCTCTCCCAGTCTAAGAAGACCTACGAGCTGAGATGCAAGGAGGCGGACGAGGCAGAACAGGGGGCTGATAAGACAACGGTCGCATCCAAAAACTCAGAAAAGGTACAATCACTAAATGAGCTACCTCACTATAAAAGTCATGTCAGACCAGTTTAAAAGGGATTCAAATACAAACTTCCATTTATACATTTATACATTTGGCTTTGCAATCCAAACTGCAAGTTTCCAGTTGATAGCAGGTCAGTGGTGGGACTTTGCTTCAACTGTGCACAGTGATGCAACATCTAGTAAGGAGGAACTGAAGTATGTACTACCGTGACCTCTGTCATCTCCTTTTAAAGCACATTCAATGTTAAGCAAAAGACCCGGATTATATTTGAACTTTTGTATTAGGGCTGTCAAAGTTAACGTGATAATAACGCATTAACGCAAATTTGTTTTACCACTAATTTCATTAACGCAACTTGCGATTTTTAGGCTGTAACGGGCTCAGTTTTAAAGCTAGAGTGAAGATATTGGCATCATATTAAACTAGAAAACCTAAGGAATCCATTTGTACTTAAGGAGAAATTTTGGTGAGGAAAAACTGCATGGTCATTTTGATAGGGGTCTCTTGACCTCTGACCTCAAGATATATGAATGAAAATGGGTTCTCTGGGTACCCACGAGTCTCCCCATTACAGACATGCCCACTTTAATATAATCACACGCAGTTTGGGGCAAGTCATAGTAAAGTCAGCACACTGACACACTGACAGCTGTTGTTGCCTGTTGTGTTTGAGTTTGCCATGTTATGATTTGAGTATATTTTTTATGCTAAATGCAGTACCTGTGAGGGTTTCTGGACAATATTTATCATTGTTTTGTGTTGTTAATTGATTTCCAGTAATAAATATATACATACATTTGCATAAAGCAGCATATTTGCCCACTCACATGTTGATAAGAGTATTAAATACTTGACAAATCTCCCTTTAAGGTGCATTTTGAACGGATAATAAAAATCATGATTAAATATTTTAATCAATTGACAACCCTAATTTAGACATTTGGCTTTGCACCCCAACCTGTATGTTTCTAGTTGAGAGCAGGTCAACATAACGTTAGTGGTGCAACTTTTCTGCAATTGTGCATCATTGAGCAAGGAGGAACTGAAGTATGTTCATGTGCTACTGTGACCTCTGTCATCTCCTTTAAAGTCCGTTCAATCTTACGCAAATCCCCAAATGACCCTGATTATATTTTAACTTTTGTATATTCAGGAAAGGTTCTAATGTAACCTTTCCAACAACATGTCTAATATGTTTTGGCCTTGTGATGTTGCGACGATGATGTTTTAATGTGATTTAGTCTGTCAAGTTTGTGATGAGAGTTTGTCATGCAGGTCGCTTCCTGTGTAATGTTTGTTTCACAGGTACGTCACAGGGCCAAGCATTGCAGACAGGCCGCCACCGAAGCAGGTACGACCCAGAGTCACGTTTCATCTCTAGAACTTCTCATTTTAACCTGCACTTGTTTGTATTTGACTGTATGATGACATTTCTCAATACAGCAACCACTGATTATACTGTATGTTTAATACTTGTTCTGTATATCATTATTTATATATTCTATTTTCATTTCTAACTATAACCAGCTATAATGATATCTCTCACAGAGAATCTGTACAGTTCCAACATTGTTCAGCTTGAAAGTGTTCGCCAGGACTGGGAAGAAACGCACAGAAGCACCTGTGAGGTACTGTGGACTACGCTCCTATATTACATGCGTCTGCTGTCAAACATAGTCGTGATAACCCAGAAAAACGGCTTCTAACCATACAGACTACACCTCACACCACATCCTCTTTATGTGTCAGTAATGTATGATTCCTCTCAAAGCCCCTGTACTGCTGACCGATGAGGAAATACCCTTATATCCTGCATTGTGTGCTAAAAATGGAACAACAAACCCACAATCACACAGTTATACTTCATCATACAAGTCGAGTTCTGTTATAAGCTGTTTCAATGTACATTACAATTGGCTTGCAGCCATTCATAATACAAATATTCAGAGGATACTGACGGTGTGCAGTAATGCAGCATAATACAATGTAAGGTGAGGGGGGACAAAGAGATAGAAAATAATCAAGTCTCTCTAAGTTACTGATATGAACTTGGAAATGGTACAGTAGAAACCAGTGGTGTGTTCATGTTTCTCAGGTGTTCCAGCAACTGGAGGGAGATCGTATCGGCATGCTCAGGTGTGCTCTCTGGGACCACTGCAATCATTTCTCCATGCAGTGTGTCAAAGACGATGAGGTGAGCTTACTTTCTTTATTTATATACTTTTAAATGGATACAAAGCCAACTTAACCCCCCTGAGTTCAGCTTGGGGAGAGTGTCTGTCTCACTTAAACGCTTGGTTTTAATGCAGGCACAGGTTCAAAACCTACGTACAAATGCAAATTTAGCAATTTATCATTACCGCAGCGTTGTGATGTGGTTAAAGCTCTATGATAAGATCTTACATTTCCAAACCTGACTCAGTGTAAGTTCTATTAACTATGTAGAGCCGTGGCTCTATGGATGGTGATGTCGGTTAGTCGCTCCACCACTTTGGTCTGAACTGAAATCTCTCAACAACCACAACACCTACTACTGGATGAATTGCCATGGAATTTTATGAAGACTTTCATGGTCCCAAGTAGAGCTGCAACAATTAATTGATGACTCTTAGTTGTCAACTAAACCAATTGCCAACTATTTTGATAATCAATTAAATCGGTTTGAGTAAATTTGTAAGAAAAAAAAAAGTCTAAATTATCTGATTCCAGCTTCTTAAATGTGAATATTTTCTGGTTACTTTACTCCTCTATGACAGTAAACTGAATATCTTGGTGTTGCGGACAAAACAAGACATTTGAGGACGTCATCTTGGGCTTTGGGAAACACTGATCGACTTTTTTCACCATTTTCAGACATTTTATAGACAGATTAATCAACAATGAAAACAATCGTTAGTTGCAGTCCTAGTCCCAAGAGGATGTGCGAATTAGCAAATGTTACCATGCTAACACGCTTAACTAAGATTGTGAACATGGTAGACTTTGTCACTGTGAACATGTTAGCATGCTGATGTAAGCATGTAGATTAGTACAGGCCGAACACAAGCGTGGCTGTAGAAATGTAGACTCTTTCTTGAAAGCAAGAACAAACAGCACATGTCACCCATTTGGTGGATGATTTTGCAAAAGCCCCTTTCATACATGCCAAGTTTCTTTTTAGCACGGATAACTGCACTTGAAATGAAAGTATCTAACCACAGAAGTGTTATACAGGAACAGTGTACAATTCTGATTTCAAAGAAATTGCCTCTTGTTTTCAGGTTATCGAGGAGGTGAGGAAGCTACTGGAAAAGTGTGACATCACCACAGACAACAACTATTTCATAGGGATGAAAAGCACGGGATCGAGGCCTCCAGGTAAGAGGCTACTCAACTGTTAGACTGTCCTTTCCCCTTCAGAGAAAACTACAAACTAGAGAAAGGAGAAAAGGTGCCACTACAAAAGAACTGGATTTAGAGTGCTACGCAATCATTAACCTCTCTTACAGTGGACAAAAAGCAACACCTCACTTCTCTTTTCCACTCACAGAGCGCATACTGTTTGAGAACTACTACCAGACGGAGAGATCTGGGGACAGCAATGGCCAAGCCCAATTCGCAGGAGGAGGAGGAGAAGACATGATGTTGAGGTCTGACACGATCCACAGTGGAGGAGGAATCAGGAGGAGACAGCATTGTTACTGTACAACTTGCCAGGGTTAATGGTATAACACATGAATACTGCCAGGTTGTTGTGGCAGTAAGAAAATGTTGTCTCCTCCTGGTTCATCTTTCTTCAGTACCTTTCTCTGTTTTGAACACTACAAAAAAAAAAAATTTCAACCAATGTGAAAGAATAACATGCAGCTGTTATTTAGACCTATTTATCTGTTGAACAGAACATTTCTGTGTCTATCCTAAATCTCTCCCCTGACCTGGATCACTCAGGTCCTCTGATCCCCTTCTGGCAAGCTCTGTGAACATCAGTATCAACAGTCTTCAAAGCTCACAATCAGCACTGACACCTTTTGGAGAATGTAAGTATTGCATTCACTTGTTGGATCTCTCTTACTCCCTAGTATTGTGGGGAGTATTGAACATTTGAGCATATTTGAGCTCCTATAGTGGATCTTTTCTATTGGAATATGGATTGACATATTACAAATTGTGCTTGCTGGAATGACTGCTCTATGGGATTCAATGTTTTGTAACAATAAATAAATGAAAGAAACTTAATTAATTAAACTTAATTGTACATTTTACTCTAATTGAATAAAATATCAATGCACTGTATACTATGTATTATATATATAGTTTTATTTCTCAAAGAAGTTAACATTTTGCATTTGCAATCGCCAGCTTTCCCTCTGGCTTCAGCTGAGATATCAGATGGAGGATATGCGCCCCTACCAGGCCTCCAGCAGGCAGCATCACTGGCCACAGTTCCAGCAGATGAAGAAAGCTACATTGTACTTTATGAATATACTGCACAGGTGATTACTATGAATGCATTATTTTGTATTATTTGCAATACTAAGACGTAGCTGGACATGAAGTAGTTACCCTTATTGTGACCCGCAGTATGTTAAAAAGATAATGTAGGTATTCAGGTAAGAGATTTACGTGATAAAGGCTTATTAGTGTCACCCATTTGTGACTAACATTTGTCCTCTTTGTTCGTATTAACTGACCAGGAAGGAGATGAATTGTCTGTCAGTAGAGGGGACACAGTCCGAGTGTTGGAAGGAGGAGATGATGGCTGGTGGACAGTGGAGAGGAACGGGCTGACTGGACTGGTGCCAGGAAACTATCTGGGCAAAATCTGAACACACAAACATGTGCATCGTGTATCAAAATTGCAAAGACACATAAATGAACATAAAGACATGCCACTTCACTGGGGCAGTCCTCGACCAAAGAAATTCTTATATTATATACACTTATACGATGTTAACGACTAATCGTTTAGTTGATTTAATCGACGGATCTGTAAAACTGTGTTTCTCAACAAAGAATCACATGAAAGCACTGCTTTAAATCTTGTGTTTACCAGAGATGTGCTCATAAGTTTCTTAGAAATAAGTCATTATCTGGAAAAAAAAACATAAATAATGACTAATCGACTAAAGAGATCTGAGTAGACTAAGACCAAAACAACCTATTAATTGACTAATCGACTAAGAAGGGGCAGCCTTTCACTTCACCCACACATTCACACATACTCAAACACATCTTTGTAAGGCTTCCTGAGTGCTCTTTACAGCCCTGGCTGATACTTGTATTCTTGTAACTTGATGTCTGAGCCTGAATTGGAAATCTACACTGTAAAAATGAAAAAGTCATGAAAACTCAAAATTTCAAGGTAACTTTTCTGCACTAGATTTTTGAGTTTTGAGGCCAACTCAAACTCTTAAGGTTTGAGGAAAACTGTCTTCATTTGAGCCAACTAATTATATTTTGTTGAGATAACTTATCATTCATGTGTTATATAACTTCAAGTTTTGAATTCTACATACTAAGAATTTCAAGTAATTAAAGTTGTGCCAACTAGTTCATTTTTGTTCAGATAATTTATCTTTCTCATGTATAAAAACTTAAAATTAGGTTATTTGAACAATTTAATAAAGTTATGAAAAGTCTTCATCCTGCTTATTTAACACAGTAACGCTTTCTAGATAGATTTCTGAACTGATGAGTGGGAGTATTATTTATTAATGATTAATTAGTCATAAAAAGATATTACATTGTCACCCTGCTACCTCATGTGTTGTACAGCTGGAACAGGCCTGCTCATATGATCTCTACTGTACAGTACAGTCTCATGGGACTGAAGAATGATAAACTATCTGGTGTTGAGTACTTGAATGGACTGTTTTCAACTAGCTTCAAATGACATTGCTCTGTCATATTTTCAATGTGAGTGTGATGAACAAACAAAACAAGTTTCAGTTGCTAATAGTAGAACAACAACTAGTACTGTGCTAGTGCGAGAGAGGCTCTACATGACAACAATAACATTAACGTCATCAGACCCGGGTAAAGTGATAAGTGATCTCCATCGATAAGAAAATGAAGCTGCTTTGGTTGACTTAAGCATTCTTTTTGATGTGATAAATAATGAGTTGCCATTAAATTAAGTCAAGTGCATTATGGTGTTAGCAGGGAATGAAATTAGCACCAGCCACCTGCCAAATAACAGGGTAAATGTTGGCTGTGGCAGGGGAAAATTTCAGGTCACCTGCCACCATGGCAGACAGGTTTTCCTTCTATTAAGAAATATTATTTTTAAAAAGCAATTCTGAAGCCTAAATTTTTCTATTTTTATTTTTTTATAGTTATTATTATTTTAACATTTTTAATCATTTTTAAGTTTTAAGTTTTAAGTTTAATGTTGTGTTGTTGGCACAGCTTGACAGCAGTAACCATCATGAAATAACTGCAGTTCCTCTCTTTTGTGCCAGAGAGCAGCGAAATGCATTTTTAAATTCCAGTTGAAGTTATTTTTTTATTTTCTTTTTTTTTAATTTATTTTTCATATTTTTAATTTTTAATTTTCTAATTTTTTTTCTTTTTCTTTTAAAATTTGTAATAATTTTCAAGTTTTAAGTTTTAAGTTTAATGTTGTGTTGTTGGCACAGCTTGACAGCAGTAACCATCATGAAATAACTGCCGTTCCTCTCTTTTGTGCCAGAGAGCAGCAAAATGCATTTTTAAATTCCAGTTGAAGTAATTTTTCTTTTTCTTTTTCTTTCTTTTTCTTTATTTTTTTTATTAATTTTTCATATTCATTTTTAAAAAAAAATTTCATTTTTAATTTTAACATTTTTAATAATTTTCTATTTTTAAGTTTTAAGTTTAATGTTGTGTTGTTGGCACAACTGACAGCCGTAACCATCATGAAATAACTGCAGTTCCTCTCTTTTGTGCCAGAGAGCAGCGAAATGCGTTTTTAAATTCCAATTGAAGTTATTTTATTTTTATTTATTTATTCTATTTTCTATTTTTATTTTTTTCATATTTACTTTTAATTTTTAATTTTCTAATTTTTTATTTTTTATTTTTTTAAATTTTAAATTTTTAAGTTTAATGTTGTGTTGTTGGCTCCTAAAAGAGTGAGATAAACGTGGAACTACAGAGACATGAGCCACAAACTGCTCTCTAAATAGCGTTTCCCAGCTGAGCTGAATCATCACAAATTGAGCAGAAGCTTGTAGAAACACCGGAGGAGCACCGAACACGGTCCGAACCGGAAAGGTTAATTTCAGACCCTGGGTGTAAGTGTTGGGACAACATCTACTTTGGACAGGTGCAAATTAGTCTACACAACTTGACATATAATGCGCTCTTTCACATTTCCCACAGTTTAACACAGGTGATAATCAGACAGGGCACATACCTGAGGCCTGTACTACGAAGCAGGATTTGGCGTTATCGAGGTAACTTCAGGGTTAACTCTGGGTTTTCGGTACTACCAAGCTGGTTTACTTCTTATCGAGGTAGATCACCATAATAACTTATGCTGAATGGCTAACCTGCTCCGGAGCAGGTTATGTTCCAGATCAGAGATCAACTCGTATGAAAGCACCTCCTACTGACCAATCAGAGCTCAGTGCGGTGATTATATGATAATATTACACACATATGAAGAAATTTAAGTCATAATCCAGGCTAAAAACAACACAGTTTAAACTGACAAATGCAAGAGGACAGTTGGATTTATGTTGTGGGTGTTTACCGCTTTGAATTATATTTTTATATTTATTTATTTTTACTTCCTCTTGAGTCCGTTTCACACCGTCACAGAGGGGGGAAGCAGGTGAAAGGATCTTTAAATAAACATAGACGCCATATTATCCACGCAGGGTTAAAATAAGTGTTATCCATTCATCTATTACACTCTTTAAAGCTATTTATATTTAGACGACTATATTTGACTTTTAAGTGTTCCGTTAAATTAATAAATCTGTTAATTTGCGCATTCACACATCGGGAGCTTTTTCGTTTTCCAGCTGTTCTTCCTGCATTTAGCAGCTTCAACTGTGTTACTTCTAGTTTGGATTAAGTGTTTAACTTCTTCGTATTTGTCTAATATAGTTTGCTCTTCCTTTGTTAAATGTGCCACTCTGCCTGTCCGTCAGTAGTCTTGTTCATGTCTGTGATTGGTCAGATGTTGCAAACACCTCCTCGTTCATGTGAACGCGCTCCTATCCAGACTGAGAAACCCTGGGTTGACTTACCGAGTTGATAACCAGCTTCGTAGTACAGTTTAGCGAGATCTCGTTTGTTAGGTTAAGTGAAGCCAGATAACGAGAACATACCCTGGGTATGTTGAACTCGCTTCGTAGTACAGGCCTCTGTTCTCTTCATTTCCCCATTGGTGCTATCCATTCTGGGTCGCTCTGTTTGCTCTTCCGTCCAAACCCCAATTTTACCACGTTGTCCTGCTGCTTTCATGTTTTGTAAGGGTCAGTGTATCTTTCCTTTCACAAACGGATATTAAAAAACAAAAAATAAAAATAAAAACTATTTTCACATCTGTCAAGTCATGACACAACTATTTGTTTAAACATATTCATATTTGTCATGCAACTGGTGACATATCAAAACATTACCTGTGTATATGGTTTAATTGGCAACATATTCACTTTCATGTATAATCAGGTGGATGAAATGCCAATTAAACAGTCAAGTTGAAATGTATGAGTTTATTTGTCTCCAGCCAGTTCTCCGGTCTATACACAATACTGTTCGTCAGGTTTTTTTCTGCAGCACTAGCTAAATATCTAGGGGTCAACTTAACAGCTCAAAAATATTAAAACGGTGCACAATTTCACAAAAAAAATGTATAAAATAGCATGTTGTAATTCTATATAGCAGGTTTATAACTAACAAACTAAACAGAGGGTATTCTCTGACTGTAACAAAGTGAATCTACAACACATGTCTTCAGGTAACACTGATAATACTCCTACTAATAGCACTGGAGACTAAAAGGTTCATTCACAATTTATATATTGGCAATGCCTCACTATTGAAGCCTGGTTCAGAGAACATCCACAACAAAACAGAATGTACATTATTCACAACCTGAATATTTGTGAATATGAAGAACTCTTTCTACCAAACGTGGCGTTGAGAGACAAAACGCAGAGCTGCTCCACAAACGTAAGATTTAAAGACCGAGACACTGAATCTGTTTCGTCTATGGTAAAAGTTTTTTTTCCCATTTTCACAAAGTCTGGTCAAACCAAATTAGTGTACATGTTCTTTTTTAGCATAGATTTTCCTTTCCAACCACGAAATACCTCCAGAGCTCCAGCCGTATAGTGCAAACTAGCACACAAGGAAATACATTCCATACAACACTCACACACTGCGTGGTATTATACACTGCTTCCCATCATCCTCACTGGGGATGAGCCCAAATGTTATCAAGCCACGATTAAAAGAAAACAAAATCTGCATCAACATCAATAATGTCAATTAGCCATATACAACTTTGGCTTCTGTAAATATTCCAGTATTTGTAAGGAGAGATAACAAAAAAGAACATTTAAAGGAACAGTAACTTACAAAGCATGTCAATAAATAACTGGTTTCCCCTTGAAGCCCCCACCCACCCAAACCACATCATCAGTGTTCGCTACTTTATCATGAATTGTGCAAGGTGTGCTTGAGCTTATATAACTACAGCTGAAATCTACTGTGGACATGTCCGGTGATGCTCCTTTTGATTTACTGAATGCTCCGTTGGTTGGCCGCGTCCTTCATGCGTAGCTGTTGGTTGTGACCAGCAGCTCGTATGCGGGGTCATGACTCCTCCTGCACAGCACCACGCAGGCACAGAGCATGCCCAGCATCTGTGAAAGGGAATGAGAGAAAATACGTTATTTGAGTCCTTATCAGTTCTTTTCTAATTCTAATCAAGCATCCTGATCTCGTGGATTCATTTGCAAATAATGTTGAACCAAGAAGATCTTTTCACACGTACAGGACGCATGGTGTGCTATAATGAGTGTGTTTGATTGTAATATGAAGCGATTGGCCATGCTGTTTTAGTCGCTGCTTTGGGAGCAGGGGTTTCCTGGTCAGCAGCAACCACGCTGAGCTAGTGAAAAATCCCTTTGACACGATTAGGTCAGAGCTGCTGTCAGCTCAGTTAGTGCTGACAGAGATGACTGCAGCTTTAATTATATTCCCAATAAATACGCTTTTTGACTTGATTTAAATACAGTCATAGAATAAGATGTCTTATGTGTGAGGCAGCTGTTTGTTGTGAATGAATTAACGTCAGTGTGAACTACTCATACTGGCTAGTCCTTTAAGGATTACTGCATCAGCCGTCAGACAAACGGACAGGTTTATACACATCCGCGGTTCAACTGTATTATTTAAACCACTTATTTGCAAGTAGAAACTAATAACTAATAATATGGGTATTTATCTTAATGTTCACCTTTGTATTCACTTCCAAATAAATTTGTTTGAAACCTGATGGACTCCAATAAAATATATATGTTTTTTATTTTCCCTGCTGATTTCAGCCTTGTCCTTCTTACCTGTATAGTTGCAAAAGTGAGTGCAGCCCATATGACATACATCATGATCTCCTTTAACTTCTTCACAACAAGAGCTTCACAACCCTACGACAGAAAATGAATGACATTAAAAGAGTTTCACAGTCATTTTTCTTACAAAACAAATGCACAATTAGATCATGTCAGACGTTTTACATTTTATATCTGTTTAATAAATTATCCATAACTTAAACTTTGGTGTTTTTAGCTAGTATAGCCGTACACCTGAGCATCTTGTTTGTACCTCTTGGTAGAGATCTGCAGGTCGAGTGAGAGTGCCGGTACAGTTGGTGATGCTGGGCTGACAGCAGCTGACTGGAACGCTGTTGTTCTTGGATTCTTTAAACCAGCGCGTGTTCCTCCAGTCAGAGTAGTTGTGAATGCCGCAGCAGTGAAGCTAACAGGAGAAAACAGAGAACAACAGAGAAGGAAAATCTTCAGAGTCTGGAGTTAAGAGCACAATTTGAAATTTGTTTCACAATCTGAAATACGAGTACATCAAAACAATATACACGTAAACAGGCATAAAAATGTAGATTTTCATTCAAACTCAAATGTCTGTTCACATTTGAATGTTAGCTGACAAAAAGGAAAATGTTTGACACAATAGACTTTTCTTCTCACCTGCTTCTGCACATAGTCAATAGCACGGCTGGGAGCATCAGTGTTGGTGCCGTTGTATTCGTTGTAAACCTTCTGGATGGAGTGATTCACCTCATCTTCTACCTGAAACAACAAAAGCACAGCAGCAGTGACTATCCCTGCACAGGGACGCAATTTTCATGTTATCACTGAGGGACAGTTTGTTCACATTATTTTAAAACTAATTTACAATGTCGGCCCTTAGGTCAGTGATTTTCAAAGTTGGGGCCGGGGATGAGGGAAAATGCATATATATATATTATATATATATATATATATATATAATATATATATATATAGTATACAGTATATATAGTATACAGTATACTAAAATGTCAACTCCAAATGCTATGAACTATATACATCTGATCTTCCATCTGGAACAAATACATAAAAGCAGACACACAAAATACAATATCACACATATTGTTGCAAAATTTGAGATTTAAGAACATCTGACCAAATGCTGCAAACTTAAACCCATTTTCATTAAACGTTACATGTGAAATAGCCATGTAGTCCAGCGAGACAGTGTTTACCTTTGCCCTGTATATGTAGCCGAGCACCACCACCACACACTCTGTTACAAACACCAGCAGGAGGATGGCCGCAAACTGAAATGACAACAAAGACACATTCAGAGGCTCATTAGTAAGGTGAGTTAGAAATAATATGACTACTTGACATTGCTAATGATGTTTCAGCGACTTTCCATGTGTGTTCTTCCTCTGCATTCAGTTGATTTTAAGTCAAAGTAGTAACTCTCACCGTTGCCAGACCACAGGAGCTTTCACGTATTGTTGCACAGCAGCCGATCAAGCCAATGATGAAGAGGAGAGTCCCAACAGCTATTATTATGATAGCAGGAATCAAAGTGTACACATCTTCAAAGAAGTGGTCATAGTCGTCATATGTGATGAACACATAGGCGCCAATGTAGCATAAAATCCCAGCTGCAGCCTGCAGAGAGAAACAGTAAGAAAGAAGACCTTTGTTATCAATGATCTGTCAATTGTCTCGTAATTTTTAACAATAATTTATGACTTTTTTTTTTGTGTTGCATACAAACTAGATGTCATGCTCGTTCACTTGAGGTGTGTGACTGTTTTATTTGTCTGCTTGTATTGTTTGTTTTTATTGTTGTAACAATGTCTATGCTGACCTCTTGGCCAGGTCACTATTGGAAAAGAGATTTTAATCTCATTGAGTTTTTTACTTGGTTAAATAAAGGATATATATATATATATATATATATATATAAATATATATATATATATATATTGCATTTTCTTTTTTTCTGTTTGTAGTTAGTGATGTTTTGTTTTTTCTTTCATTATAATATATGTATGCCGTAGTATTGTATCACATTCAAAATGATTTTACTTGCATTGTAAACCTTGCACAGCCTGCTGTGGTTATACTGTATTTAACTTTGATTCATGACAATAAAGATAATTTGAATTCAAGACAAAGACAGAATAGTATAAATGCAAGGGATAAAGAACTATTTCAAAATAAAATGCTCATACATTAAAAAAAACATTCATTTAGCTCCAGCTGAAGAATAACAAAGAGGGACTGGTGCAGTGTGAACTGGGCCACTTATTT
>CAKALJ010042267.1:7605-19402 GCA_916700835.1 Sebastes baramenuke | reverse complement strand
TTTGTTCTTTCATTATAATATATGTATGCCATAGTGTTGTATAGTGTAGGATTTTCTAAAGCGTTTCTTGTCTTCCACCCCTCACATTCAACACGATTTTACTTGCATTGTAAACCTTGCACAGCCTGCTGTGGTTATACTGTATTTAACTTTGATTCATGCCAATAAAGCAAATAATTTTAATTCAAGACAAACACAGAATAGTATAAATGCAAAGGATAAATAAAGAACTTGGTAAAAAAAAAAAAACTATTTCTAAATAAAATGTTCATACATTAAAAAAAACATTCATTTAGCTCCAGCTGAAGAATAACAAAGAGGGACTGGTGCAGTGTGAACTGGGCCACTTATTTCTACATTATTTATCCATCCTGAGAGGTGGTCTTCTTTTAAAGATAAACCTGTTTATGCTTTATGTTGTGCATTTTTCAATATTTATGAATATATTAACCCAACTGTGTTAATTTCATGACACACAATAGCTCAGATAGCTCACTGCTGCAGGTTAACTCAGCAGCAGCTACAGGACCTGCAGGCAGCTGCTGCATAACGTCATAGCTACAACTTGTGGGCTGCAGCTATTTGACTCACTGTAGCTATAGCTACCATCACATTTCTCAAATTAGTTTCACCCTCACAGTGAATACTAAAGCGCCATTATGTCCGTGCATATCCTAACCTCAACAAGCAGCTCGTCTATCTACCAGACTGGAGGCTGCAGCGCATCTCTGGCGCAGTTATCTAGCCTGCTAACAGCTCTCCATCCTCTGTGGCCTCACTGGGATGCTGCTCAAACATCCATCCTTTTCTTACCCAGAATATGAGGTTGAGAAAAACCAAGACGGTTTTAGATGAAGTAATTCCACACTGTCCCATGGTGAAGTTAAAACTGTAAACTATAAAAAGTATATATTGATGCACCTGCACCTTGGCTGTTATAATAATAAAATGGCTTCGGTGGTCCTGCCCCCACTGCGTGCAGAGTCTGCAGGGCTCGACCAATGACAACACTGCAAAGCAGACCACGTGTCACGATGACATCACCATTCAAAACAAACAGAGTGATGGAGGATGTCTGAACATAGAGCCCTGCAACAATGAACCATATTATACAATGCATTATATGTAAACAGTGCAGCTTGTCTGTTTAATATCAATTTGTATGTAACTTTTTTGAAGTTTGTATTTTCATTTATAATAATGATGATAATAATAATAATAATAATAATAATATTTTTTAGTCATAGTACAGTATGTCAAAAATATATATTAAAATAAAATATATATAAATATTTATAGAGTGCTTTTCATAGTACTCAAAGACACTTTACTTACACAGGATAAAATGTTCATATAAAACAACACTCTAAAAATATACAACATTAATCACACATTAAAACAGTGAATATGTAAACAGTGCAGCTTGTGTATTTAATATTAATTTATATGTAACTTTTTTGAAGTTTGTATATTCATTTATAATAATAATAATAATAATAATAATAATTTTTAAAAAGTCATAGTACAGTATGTCGAAAAAAGTTAAAAAAAAAGTCATAGCATAGTATGTCAAAAAATATATATATTAAAAATATATATAAATATTTATAGAGTGCTTTTCATGGTACTTAAAGACACTTTATACAGGTTAAAATGCTCATATAAAACGCCATCATATAATTATCCTGTACAAAACAGTTTAATATAACACCGTAAGATGTTATTTAGCTTTACTTGTTCACCACAGAATATATGTTGAATGTAATGTTCAGTGGGATGTAATGTGTCATAAGCAATGAAACAAATTTTGAGAAGAATATTCTTTATTATTTTGTATATTATTATTATTATTATTATTATTATTATTGATTGAAAGCATTCAAAAGCAACAAATAATAGTGGGCTTAACTACATCCAGTGCTGTCACCATCATTCAGTGTCATCTGTCCCACTCTGCCTGTCTAAATTGTTTTTTGGAAAAAAAGATTAACTTTATCCAAGCAGTTGGTGCTGATTTCTCAATGGCAGGGAATAAATCTGGTCAGTAGGCCTACAATAGCTCAGCTACAGCTTGTACTGATGCTGGTTCAATGGTTTGTTTGATGGTTTTTATCATTTTCCCTTCTTCTGAACACATAGGCCTAGCGTATGCCTATTAAAAAACACTGACAGGCAGCATCAGCATAGAGATGTGTTCATGTGTAGTGTGGGTTTTTCTGCCAGAGGGTGGCAGTGTAGCATTGCAGGTTTTACACTGGTATAAAATGTGTGAGATGAAGATATATCAAGTGTAAGCAGTTTGTAAAAACACCCTACAACCATATGATAATCCTTATGATGGATTCATACATTTTTCAACTGTTCATTAAATAATGATAATATATGCAAAGCACCCACCGGTAAAGAAATGAATGAATGTGATATGCCCTTGCTTTCTTTACTAAAACCTATGAGACCTGTGTGTGTCTCTTATGAGGGCAAAATAGATTACTTAATTGAAAATGTGTATCTTTGGGGCACTCAATCAACTATGACTTGGACTGGTGCCCAAAGCCTTGTTTTTATTTTGTTAAAGCTCGTCACATTTGTCTCTGTCAGCTTTCGGTGTTCAAGCTGAGCATTTACAAATGCAAGTAGAAGCCAAGGCTACTGCTGTTGACACAACATACATCCGCAGTGTGAATTATGCATCAACTTTCCCTGTTGGCTATGAATTGAGTCATTATTACAAGAGAACAATATAAAACAAAGAAACAAGCAGATATGCAGGGAGACAAAGACAGGGTATGAAGAGTTCCACCAAAGGCATAGACATATAACTTTGGGTCATAGCTTGCAACTAATACCTACCACTGAAGGGCTTGGTTGTGTTTACACTATAGGTTCTGTCAATCGATTAAAATATTTAATCGTGATTAATCACATGATTGTCCATAGTTAATCACAATTAATCGGAAATGTATCACACATTTTTTATCTGTTCAAAATGTACCTTAAAGGGAGATCTGTCAAGTATTTAATACTCTTATCAACATGGGAGTGGGCAAATGTGCTGCTTTATGCAAATGTATGTATATATTTATTATTGGAAATCAATTAACAACAAAAAACAATGACAAATATTGTCTAGAAACCCTCACAGGTGCTGCATTTAGCATTAAAAATATACTCAAATCATAACATGGCAAACTGAAGCCTAACAGGCAACAACAGCTGTCAGTGTGTCAGTGTGCTGACTTGACTAAGACTTGCCCCAAACTGCATGTGATTATCATAAAGTGGGCATGTCTGTAAAGGGGAGACTCGTGGGTACCCATAGAACCCATTTTCATTCACATATGTTGAGGTCAGAGGTCAAGGGACCCCTTTGAAATGGCCATGACAGTTTTTCCTCGCTGAAATTTTGCGCAAGTTTGGAGCGTTATTTAGCCTCCTACGCGACAAACTAGTATGACTTGGTCATCAATTGCATTAATGCGTTAAAGAAATTAGTGGCGTTAAAACCATTATGCGTTAACGCGTTATTATCATGTTAACTTTGACAGCCCTAGTTTACACGTTGCCTCTCTTTTACATGTCACGTGAAAACATTACATTTATTTTCATACAAGTGAGTTCAAATTTCCATATCAATGTACTGCCAAAAATGATAAATTATCATAAATCGCTCGTGCGTGAATGCAAATTGTGTTGCCTAGACAAGATATCACTATTTGCATAGTAAACGGAGTGATGTCCCACCTACTGTCTGTTGTGTTTGTTCAAATTGCCCTCACATGACACATGAAACACATTTACAAGCAAAGCTTTAATTAGTGAAAGGCAAAACTGTCACACCCTCATAGAAACAAATGTTACACAGTAAATCATGTTGCTGTTTTTTTTTCAGCAAATAAAGGGATTATTCATCCCCTACTGAAGTAAACTTGTCACACAGCAGCAGTTTAGCATAGCAGGCCATGATTTGGATGACATTGCAGCTATTCAAAAAAAGCCAGATGGCCAATATTTGTCTCTCCGTTGTTAGAAAATGAATTATGAATATTCAAGATGAGGATGTATATACGCTGGCCAATGTTTGTGGTGGCTGCTGATTACTTTCACTGAGCACCAGCATTTTGATGCAACTGAATCCCATGCTGAATATAACGTAGCATTTAGTTGTTGTGGTCTTCTGTTGTATTGTTATATGCTGATTGGAATTCTTTAATAGCCATATTTCCCCACTAGCTACATAACATGGCTAAACTAAAGTTATTTTCCAGTGGCATTTTCCTGAGTCTTGAGACCATGTGTACTTTTCATTTGAATTATTATTAATCACATCATAGCAGAGAGTTTAGTGTCCTCTCAGCTGGCCATCTATAAATATTGTTAATGGATAAAATTCAATGTATAATATACAAAATATTAGGGGTATCTTTTTTATATGAACTTTTGTGCAATCCATACCTCAATTACCTCAAAGAACCCTCCTGTCTAATTAATACAGATTTACTTATAGGGAATAAATTATAATGAATCACTCCATCCAACAAAATAATCATAAAAAAAAATAATATCTGTGCAGGAATGACATTTTCTTTTCCTGGAATTTGTATTGGCAAGCATCAACTCTCCTGTGAATTTACAGTAGAGACACGTAGCTGTTCATTTGTGTAGGTCGACAGAAAGAGGGATTACTGGATAAATCTGAGCGTACAAACGAGCGGAGCATTTATGTGAGCAATGGAGCAAATTCAAGGTAAACAGAGAGCACAGAGATGCTAAATTGAATCTCCTATCCCCTCGGGAGGAGTGAGGAAGCATACGTCGAGGGAGATCTGTGACACGCTCAAATTGTGTGGAGACATCACCTTCCTCAACAGTTAACACTCTGCAACATGTTTGGATCTGCTATTTTCATGAGAGGTCAGGACAGTTATATCCTCTCTCACACACACACGAATAATTATTGTATGAACACATTGAGCTGCACTGTGCAACAGATTAACATTCAGTTGCCTGACATTTCAAGTTAATTAATAAACGACACAGTATTTGCATTTGAAGGTGAAATGTCTCAGTATTCAAATACAGACTGGCACATATTGTGTTTATGTGCTATCAGTAAAACTAATAAGCCATGGCTGACATTACAGGGTTGTGAATTTTAGCTCTTAAAAAGTATTTTCATTGCAAAGACTGAGGAACAGCTTGCACTTTAAACCAAAAGGAACACTCAAGAATAGGTTTTTAAAGTCACACGCTGTCCTCATCAAAGCTTTGAATGCAAGTTTGAATGCTTTGCTTTAAGGACTTTTATAACCTACTGAGCAGGCTCATTTTATCAAATTGTACCCAATTTTCTAGCCTAACCTACTTGTGTACAATGTCCTGCACCTGAAAGTTACTAGCTTTATAAATAGTGTATCTATGAAGAAATAAAAAATATATTTTCTTGGATAAATTATTAGAAACATATCTCAGTTCAAAAGCACCACAACATTTGAACCTTCATGAAGGTTTATTGCAGGACTTATATAGCATTTAGGTGGACCTAATAAACGGTGTGTGTTCTTTATTCTGGGGCCAATATTGTGGAGCAAACCAGAAATAGACCTGAATAGTGGATCAAAGTCTATGTTTCCTCCCACCACTCAGCTACTCTGACCACACAGAGCATATTCCTACACCTTGAAGCTGACGTAAAGCGTCAGACAAGGCATTGTGGGAGGGATATTGAAATAGCCTACCCTTTAAGTACATTGGATTAGCCCGAGGCAAAGAATGGGCCACCTCACCACCTTATTGATCGAGAGAACAGATCATCCCTTTATGCAAGGACAGGGAAAAGTACAAAAGATAATATCGATTTCACGTCAAAATATTCAGGAAAGTGTGATTTATATAAGCTGCTGCCTACATTTGAATTTATATAAGTGCTATTTTGGAAATGCCTTTAGCACACAAAGTGAGAACAAATCATGCTCAATCAGTTGTTAGTGTTCATGGGCCTGTAAATAAGAGCTGTGGAGGTCACATAGCAGACTTTCCCTGTGAAGCTTGCAAACTCAAAGTTAAAGTGTTCGTACTGTAAAACCAAGACTAACATAATTAAAGAAACTGTTCTCGGTTCATTTTTAGATATATTTAGGGGTATTTCAGAAGCCAATAGAAGAAGCCCAGTGGTGTAGCCATAATGGAGTCATTCTGTGTGCATCAAAACGTGATCCATCAACATGTCATCATTTATCTGATCAAAGTCACAGCAGTGCAAATAATTATTTTATTTAATATAAATAACTTTAAACGACAAGACATCATCAAAATAAATTGGAGAAAAAAATATTGCAAATGGCACATGAGCATTATGACAGTTACAGTAAATTACAATCATGATGAGCAGGAGACTGTAGACTGCATCTATAATAATGTATTTATTTTAACCCATGAGGCCAGCTGATGACCTCGGATCCGTGTTCATGCGCCTCAGATGTCGTCTCTCTGCATCACTTTCTGCTTTGGGTGTAGCTTTCTAAAATCTTCATCAACATGTCAGCCTCCTGAAACAAGAGAGCACCATAACATCAAATTAAAATACAGAATTAATTTTTTTATGTGCAAAAAAATAATAATTTTGATATCACTCACCTGGTTTTTCATGCGACTCTCTTGTGTGTCCACCTGAGCTTGCAACGCCACCCGCAGGAACTGGTGGAAGAGCTCCACCATAGCGCCCTGCTCGGCCGGCAGGCTGACCTCCAGAGCATCACCCTGCTGGTCCTCAGCTGAAGGCAGCAGGGGGGCATCCATCACGCTCTTCTTGCCCATGAAATGTCCTGCCAAATCAAAAAACAATTTAGTTAATAAAGACTTCAATCAAGGAGATAAAAAACCCTTTTAAGAACAAGACAAAATCCAAAAGCAGAAAATGTGATCATGTAAAAAGGAAAATACATGTAATTATTATTATTTATTTATTTTATTTTTTTTATTTATTTATTTGATTGTGTTATAAAGTGATTACAAAACAAGTGAAGACATGTGCAGGGACAAAACTAACTAAACTAAAACAACACAAGGGGATAAATAATCATAATCACCATAATCATGGCACCTGCACTTTATGATCCATTTATTTGTCTACATTTTTATTTCAATGTTTTTATGTTTGCTTTAATGTTTGCTTTTACTGCCAAGAGCTGCTAAACTGGTTTTCGTTGTTTTCAATGACAATGACAATAAAGTCTCTATTCTAAAAAAAGCAGGTTGAAGAATGTGCGTGCGTGTGTGTGCGTGTGTGTGTGTGTGTGTGTATGATGTGGATAACGGGTGTGTGTTTGGCATTGAATGAGGCTAGATGGTCATATATGACATATATATCTACTCTTAAACACATACAGACATCCTTCCTTTTATGTGTAGAGCATATAGGGGGAACAAAAACAAAACAAAAATAAAATAAATGAGTAATATATATATATATATATAATACAGTATATACACATACACATACATATTTATAATATGAATAATAATAAAGATGATGATGATGATGGTCATGATAATAATGTCAATAACAATAATAATACAGGAAAATACATGTAATTAGATTAATTAGATGCTGGTATAAAGCTGTTATAGATCAGATGGTGATTCTTACCTGTAGCCCAAAGATTGCCTCTTGGATTCACTTTAATTTTGGCAACTTTATTCCTAAGCTCAGTCAGGTCGAAACTGACTGCAGCGGTGAAAGACATGAAAGAAAAGAAGACGAGATAAGCGAATAAGCCACACTGGCAAACATTATTCAGAGTAAACCCTCTCATCTCAGCTCGGAGAGGCGATCTGTCCTCCAGGACGCAAATGTTTCCAAAGTGTCTCCTGTTGGTCGTGAGTTTGCTCAGACGCATTCTGCTTTTATAGGCTCTCCTGTGAAGGGGTGGGCTCTGTTTATGTTGCGTGTGTAGCTTCCTTTTGATTCTGCATAAATCTAAATGTACTCAGCAGAGTCATTGTGAAGGTTTCGTTGGTTGGACCGCGCCTCTGGCTGTGCGTATTTTACGCACCAAACGATTCATCTCAAACTCAGAGCAGATGCTGAATGTTTGCTGGTAAACAGTCTTCTAAGCAACACAGTTATACGAGTAGCAGGATACTAGAGTGCAAATGTTCAGTGGGGTTTGAATAATTAAGGTTTGACTTTACTTTCTCTGTTAAAGGTCCCATATTATAAAAAAGTGCGATTTTCATGTTTTTTTTTATTATAAAGCAGGCTTAAAGGGACTATTTGTAACTTTCAGAAATGCTTGTCAACAGCAACACCTTTTGGCCGTTAAGTCAACGAAAGTCAGCGGCTCGTGTTTACTCGCTCTAAATAGACTTGAACGAGCATCGCTCAAAACTGTGAGGCGACACACGTCAGCTAAAACCACAATATCACTCTATATTTCACCTGCTTGGCAGTAATGTTAGCTGACCAGATGAAGGTCTCTCAATGAATCACTGCTGATCCTAGTGTTGCGGGTCGGTGCCGGGGCTGAAGCAGGAAGAGAAGCGTTATCGCCTCCCGACTGCGCCCGCAGGGAGACACCGGCACCCGGTCACAGACGATAAAGTTTCTCTCTGCGGAGCCCCGTCACTTCACAAGACACGGGAAACCTCTGTTGGTGTGGAGGAGCTGCAGCAGTTATTTCTGCACAAACGTCCACTGTACATTCACTAGATATTCTCAGAGCTACGAAGTCTTCTGCAGTGTGTAGTGTGCATGCATGCACGTAGAGGTGGAGAGAGACAGCGAGAACGCGTGCAGTGTGTGAGTGAAGACAAGCAGGCAGAGGAGCAGAGACTCCGGCCACACGCGAGCGCGCATAGGCGACCAGCTTGGGATCCCGACCCGGTTGATTTATACGTGTAAAAAGTTATAAAACAGTCCCTTTAATATATTTGTGAGGAAAATTCCCTCAAATAAATTCATCATGCTAATACAATTCATATTAAACCAATCAAATATTATCTGCCATAACGTGCAGTATATTGCAACCATTAATAAACGCTTCACACACTGAAGTACTTTCTTGGAGGTTGTGTGTTGGTGTAAACTGTGTGACTAGATCCACAAAATGGAAGAGGCGATATAGTGAATTTATCCTTCTAGAGCAACACATGTAGTCATTTCATGCCCCAGTCAACCCCCCTCCCGCTCTCAGGGCTGCAGGCCTGGCCCCCTAACAATGAGCAACATGACATTTGGCCAGTTGCAGCATGCTGCTGTGATCACCATCAGTCCTCTGAGGATAGCAGAACCTGCTGATTCTCACTGCTAATTTAGAGCTGATAAGACAGACGGCCTCTTTGTCACTTCAGGGTGCTAAAGAAAAGTTGCAAGTTTATAGTGGCTAGGCTGCAGTTTGCATCTTGCTCTTTTCATAACCTTTGGCATTCACACACACACATACTTGTGATGTCAGACATCCTGCACAGCTGAATGTCAGTCTAATTAGAAGACTGTCTGACCATCACCGCATCACTCTCACTAAGTTCACAGATTAGATGAACTGGGACAGCAGTGGTTTTATGCAACACTGCATTTTTCTAAGAAGAGGTGATGGATATCGCAATTAATTTCTAGGGTTAGTTGGTTGTTGCTTTGTTCACTTGGAGTCACACCAAAATGGAAAGTTGACAGTCTAGAAGCTCAAGCTCATTCCACCACTGACAGAATAAAGGCAATTGATAACAGAACTATACAAAGTTGATCTAAAAACAGTCAAGCATTAAAGGAAACTGCTTTAAACCTGCAGTAGGTAGAATATTTTTGGCATAATCGGAATTCATCATCAGAAATTCCATAATAACCTTTCATCCATCCATCCCTTCTCTGTAACCGCTTATCCCATTCAGTGTCGCGGGGGGGCTGGAGCCGATCCCAGCTGACATTGGGCGAAGACGGGGTACACCCTGGACAGGTCGCCAGACTATCACAGGGCTGACACATAGAGACAGACAACCATTCACACTCACATTCACACCTACGGGCAATTTACAGTCCACAATTAACCTAACCTGCGTGTCTTTGGACTGTGGGAGGAAAACGGAGAACCCGGAGAAAACCTAATAACCTTTCAGCATATTGTAATTCAATTGCGCTGAGAGATAACTAAACTTCTGCACCTCCTCATGGCTGTTTTCAGCCTTTAAAAAATCTAACCCTTGACTGGAGACTTTGGCCAATCACAGGTCATTTCAGAGAGAGAGCTTTCCTATTGGCTGTTCATTCAACGGATGCAGCTGTCAATCACTCGCAAACTCCGATTAAACGGTCAAACTAGGCAGCGCTGATCAAATATGAATCAATATTCTGTTACTGTAATGCCTTTTTTGTCAAAATGAGAAAGTTTGCTCTGGCTGGTGGGCGGTGCTTGGTATTTCCTCAGCTTGATCAGCGCTGCCTAGTTTGACCGTTTGATCGGACTTCGCGAGTGATTGACAGCTGCTCAGAGACGGCAAGGCTCCAGCTCGGCTCTGATTGGTTGTTTTCCTCCGGTCTGTGAAATCCTGCAGATGCCATTAAGAGCAACGGAGGACACAGAGGCTCATGATTTTTTTTTTCAGATTACCTGTCTCATGCACTACTGTCAGGATATAGAGACCGTTTTATAAAGATAACTTTATTTAATCATATTTGCTCCAATTCTAACCACTGCAGCTTTAACTCAAATAATTTAACGTCCTCCCAATGGTTTTGTGACTGAACAAAAATAAAAAGCTTGACCTAATAATAAACCTGATCAAGGTCTTTGAGGTCTAGTGAAGATGACGCGCCAAATGCAATTTCAGTCCAAATTCAAGTACCCCAATAGAGTTTCAAGTGGATCTATATTATGATTATATGTTGATCCATACTACTGTATGATTACATGTCTGCGTTGGAAAGCCTCGGCAAATATTCACCTTGATTGCAAGTACACTTTAAGTGTGCTCATAAGAGAACAGCAACAAGGTTATCACTCAAAGTATGTCTAATGAAAATCTTAAAAAGAGGCAGCCGTGCCCCACTCCAGTGACCTTTACATAAGAAACTTCTCAAACGAGCCGTTAAACCATTTAATTTACAAGAAAATGTGTGAGCAACACTTTATTTCTCTTCATTGGCTCCCTGTGCGTTTTAGGATTGATTTTAAGATTTTATTATTAACATATAAATCGTTAAATGGGCAAGCTCCGACCTATCTCTATGATCTTTTAAAAACACATCTTTTATCAAGGACACTCAGATCAACTGACCAGTTGCTTCTGACTGTCCCTATAGTCTAAGTTGAAGCTCAGAGTTGACCGAGCCTTTTCAGTTGCAGCTCCAAAGCTCTGGAACGCTCTGCCTCCACATGTACGGCTGTCCCCCACACTGCCTGTTTTTAGATCAAACCTCAAAACACACTTTTATTCCTTGGCTTTTGGCTCAGCATGAGTTGACTTTTTAAATTCTTTTTCCTTTCCTAAAGTCTTAATGTTTTTATTATTGTAACGTCCTGTTGGTTTTAAGCTGGACAGAAGACATATCTACGTTTATGTGAATTAATTTGATTCCGTATATCAATAAAAAACGATAAACAGTCCACTTGTGACAAGTCTTCGACATTTCCAGATTACTATTGCTCAATCTCCAGAGACATTTTTTTTAATTCCACTGCTGCAGGGTAGACATCCTCTCTTCTAGTGGCTGTTAATGTAGAACAGAGGCCAACAGGAAATGAGACAAAGAGTTAAAATAATCCATAGTGGATGGTAACCAGATTTCATATTTAATATCATTCAT
>CAKALJ010042266.1:0-43188 GCA_916700835.1 Sebastes baramenuke | reverse complement strand
GATGCTGCTGATGCTGCTGATGCTGCTGCTGCTGCCTCCAGAGGTTTCATCCTCACATTGTATCCGGAGCAGCTGCTGTTATGTAATGTAAAGGCACGCGTCTGGCATCTGTGCACCTCCTTCACCCCCTCATCACATCCTCATCCTGCACCATCCTGCATCCCTCTGGCACCGAGCCCAGAGGGATGCGGGATGGGAGGCACACATGAACTGTCTGCATAATCTGTCTGCATAATAATAATAATATTAACTGCTTTAACAATGCATATTACTTTTAATTAAATTAGGGCTGCACAAATAGGCAACTTTTTAAGTATTTGGACATCAAATCACCTCATTAAACTCATTAAATATTTTTTTATTATTAGGTCCTAATATTTAGTGACTACTAGTTATGTAATACAACATATAGCTGAGTATTTCCCTCCTCTCATCGCCACCTGGTGGTCAGACCAGTTAAAGTGCCTTGAAATGCTGGTAAAAAAAAAAAAATAGTTCTACCTACCAGGGTGTTTCTGCAAGTCACAGCAATGACATTTTGGATTTATGTTAAAATTCGCAATGCAATGCTTGATAAATATATACACAGTGTTATTACCCATCTTGACATAAAATTAATAATATAAAAAAATATAATTATAAAAGAAATAATTAAAAATAATAATACAAATAAAAACATATATAAAATAATATATATTATATTATTTTTATTATTTATTAATTAATTCTTAATATATAAAAAATAATTATAATTATAAAAAATAAAAAATAATAAAAATAATTATTATTATTTTTATTATTAAAAAAAATAATACAAAATAAAAATTATATATTATATATTTTATTTTTATTTTTTTATTATTATTTTTATAATTATAATATTTTTTATATATCAAGAATTAATTAATAAATAATAAAAATAATTATTAGACATTAGAATGACAATATCTGTCATTAAAAACAAACATTTTATATTTTTTTGTGTACGAACACTGACATCTACGGTTACTGTCTACATTTTTCAGGGTGTAGAGAAAATCATGAAATCCCCTATTTTTAGAAAAAACACATTATATGAACGTTTACAATGATGCAAAATTATCAAAACCAACAGTTTCTGTTTAATACACAATTTCTGCTTTTATTACAAGTAATATACAAACTACATGTAACTGAAGATTCTTCATAAATTAAAAAAATATATATTCTGTTTACATGATTTTGTGAATTCTGTCATGTTGTTTTCAAGCGTGCATTAAGAAGATTATTATTCATTTCAACACATTATATATAAACTCTAATAATAAAGTCAAACAATATGAGCAGCATAAATTATGATGATCTGACACAGAGCTCTACTTGATGAAATGTAACTTTGCTCCTCTTCAGTGTGTCGTCGTTCTTCTTCGTTCGGCTGCTTTCAAACACAAAAACTTCAGTCAAATGATTCAAACATTATCTTCTTAAATTACAAAAACATTATAAATCTTTAAACAATTATCCTTCTATATTAAATGATGAGTTTGTACAGTTAAAGTTTGAAATGCTGGTAAGACGAGTTCTTCTAAAAATAACATTTATGAGCTTCATTGTTATCTGGAATTGTCAGTAAATCTTTAACACATCTAACTACGATAATCTACCGGCATTATATATATATATATATATATATATATATATATCGACTGTGCACCAGCACCAAATCTCTGTGTATTTACAGCCAATTTTACACATCATTATAAAAACTGTTATTTGTTTCTGTATAAAACACAGAATTACTGTAAATTAGACAGCCGACTGCTTCATTCTGTTACATCTACATCTGTAATATATTCATGTTTGTACTGGAATCACTTGAAAATAAACATTACTGAAGCATTTACTGTACATATACTGTATAATGTAAGGTACGCTGTAAATGTTTCCCTATAAGAGCTTCTCCAAAGATGGTTCAAGAGTTGAAGCTGAGATGTGGATGAAGTGCTTTGGGGTTTGTGAACTCTGTGAACTCAGTCTAGAGAAATGTGTGTGATGACTTGTTAACCGGTGATACCCAGAGCAGAGTGAGATCACTGCAGCCTCCGGCCTCCTCGGCTTCGTGGACTCTGCATCGGTCCGTCCGGAGGAGGAAGGACCTCGACGTTGTAGCTCACCTTCTTGGACTGCAGGATGCTGTAGCTGTTATCAAAACACAGCACGTCTGCACAACATACAGGACACAACAGTTAGTTAACAACAGCTGATAACCTGCAGAGAGTTAGATATGTATTTACATTCTGTAATGACCTCTCTAATAGTAGTTAGTGATTTCCGCCCCATATTCATGTTGCCTACCTATAAATGAGTGATTCACAGGAAATGATGTAGCATATAATCTAATAATCTGATGTACTGATGTTCTGTAGTGTGGAGACTCACAGACTCCGGCCTCTGTGCAGGTGAGCCCACTGTCTTCAGGGACCAGGTGAGCGTTGTAGCGTTCGCTGGGCAGAACCTGCAGCATCTCCGCCACTTTCTGACCGCCGCCGTCTTTGGTCCGTTGGTACACTCCGAACCCGATGTCTGCTCCGTCGCTGGCAAACTGCCACCTGGGAGGAAACACAATGACTTTGAGTTCATTATCAAACTTTATAATTTAGATATCTCATGTTGGGAAATAAACTGTATTTGAAAAATAAAATAAAATAAAATAAAATAAAAATTAAATTAAATTAAATTAAATTAAATTAAATTAAATTAAATTAAATTAAATTAAATTAAATTAAATTAAATTTAAAAAAATAAAAAATAATAATAATAATAATATTTTAAAAAATCCGTATGTCTGTTTATGGTTTAGTACCTGAGCACGCTGCTGGCTGCTGGAACATCATATTCCAGCTGGACGACGGATCCACGGCTGACGGTCACACTGTTGTCGTACTGAACCTTCACCGAGTCCTGAACGTAGTACGACCTGGGAACCGTCCCGCCGTACTTTATCTGCAACAACAACATCCAACATTTCAATTACAGTCATTTAGAGAACACTCACTCACTCACTTCCTGCTCCACCGGTCTTCTCTGTGAGCTCTCACCATGGTTCTGCAGCGAGGGTCTCCATCAGGGTCCGTCAGGGTTCCTCCGTACACCACAGGAAGCTGATTTGGGTCGATGTGTTTACGTAGCACTTCCTGCCAGTTACCTATAAACACAGGAATGGAATTAGTAACTATTGTCATTATTACTATTACTAGTATCAGTAATAATGTTGAGGTTTGGACTAAACAAACACAGTGATGGTGTCACTTTGGGCTCTGGGTCATTGTGACGACATTTTTAAACTATTTTTACAAACCAAACAATCCATCGATTAATGGAGAAAATAATCAGCAGATAAAATTAAATTAAATTAAATTAAATTAAATTAAAATCCTGCTTCTACATTAATGCATGAGTAATAATGTTTTTACTGGTGTCTGTTCGTTTTGTTTTATCTCTCTGTTTGACCACTTCTTAAAATCCCTGTTTTTAATTGCATTTTCTGTGTATGATTTTCTTTTAATTGCTTTTTGTGGAGCAACTTGTACCTCTGGTTTTGAAAAGGCGCTATAGAAATAAAATGTATTATTACTATTATTATTATCACTATTATTATTATTTATAATATAATACAATTATACATATAGAACAGTCACAGTTTTAATATATACCATTTAATATACAGTTTATTATTATTTTATTATGAGTGTCCTAATATTTAATTCTTTTTTATTTAATTATTTAATTTACTGTTAATCAGCCATTATTAGCATGCTAGCGTGCTAAACTAAGATGATGAACATGGTAAATATAGAGTCGCTATAATAGCTGTAGTCTTGTTTGTGCACTCTGGGATAAAAATAGAAGTCGTCTTACTTCCTAAAATGACGATCTTACGCCGCGTCTCCTCACACAGGAAGTGTTTGATCAGGTTGTAGGCCATCGGAAACATTCTGGGAGCTGCAGAGAGACAGAAACTCAACATCATAAACATCTGGAACAAAGTCAGACTTACAGACAATAACAGTCACCAGATGTGCTGAAGCACCTTTAATCAGAAACACCCTCTTCAGCCCCTCCGGATAGTTCTCTTCAAACATGGTGAGGATCTGCAGAAGAGGAGCAGAGAGATGATCTGAATCATTTATAGTTAAATAATCTGGTTTAATTTAATTTAATTTAATTTAACGTGGCGTTATGATGCTGACAGACCTCTCCATAAGTCTCTATAGCAGGTTTCCAGATGTGTTTCAGTCTGAGTCCTTCACAGTCATAGATCAGAGAGATGGCTTCAATGTTCTGACCCCACTGAGACAACAGAGAGGAAGAGGAGTTAGGAGAGAGGAGAGGAGAGGAAACAAGAGGTGAGGAGAGGAGAGGAGAGGAAACAAGAGGAGAGGAGAAGAAACAAGACGAGAGGAGAGGAAACGAGGAGAGGAAACGAGGAGAGGAAAGAGGAGAGGAGACGAAAGGAGACGTAGAGAGGAGAGGAGACGAGACGAGAGGAGACGTAGAGAGGAGAGGAGAGGAAACAAAAGGAGGGGAGAGGAGAAGAGACATAACAAAATGAGAGGAGGAAGCAAGAGAGGAGAGGAAACAAGGAGAGGAGAGGAAACAAGTGGACACGAAAGGAGAGAAGAAGGAACAAGAAAGGAGAAACAAATGAAAGGACTAAAGACAAGAAATAAAAGAGGAGGAAATGAGAGGAGATGAACGACGGGAGGAAAGGAGGAGAAAGGAAAGGAAACAAGAGAAGAGGAAAGGAAACAAAAGGAAAGGAGAGGAGACAAGTGAACATTAAAGAGAGAGGTGGATATAAGAGAGGAGAGGAAACAGGAGTGGCAAAGAGAAGAGAGGAGCAACAAATAAATAGAAAGGATACAAGTGGATATGAAAGAAGAGTTGAGAGGACACAAAAAAGGAGAAAAGGGAATGAAACAAGAGATGAAAGGGGAAAAGAAGAGGAAACAAAGGAGGACAAGTCAGGGGAGGATAGGAGACAAGAGGAGGAGGATGTGACGGTCACCTTCTCAGACTGGCTCTTACACTCCCTGTGCAGCATCTCTGTGTCTCTGATCTTGGTCTTCATGTAGTCCTGTTTGGTCGCCGATAGCAACAGACCTTTAGGATCCAGAGGACCGATGACATCGTACCAGATGGGACTTCCCTCTCTGTCGTATCCACACATCCCTCCGGACACGTACTCCTCTATCACCTGACCGAGGACACGAGGTAAACACACACAGTCTTAATATATAAATATATCATCCCTTAAATCCCCAGACATTATGATTAAAGGTTCATTTCAGTTGTAAACAGAGATCTACTTTTCAATTTTAATCCAACATAATGCCACATAATGTGACTCCTCTTCCTCCTCACTAAATCTACAGAATCTAAGAAGAACATCGTTGAACGTCCCAATCTAAAAGCATTTTCCTATTATAGGTAAATATCTGCATTAGTAGTGTAGTTGTGTAAATGCATGTTCTTATCTAGTGAATGTGACAAACAGAGTCTGTGTACCTCTGGAGGTTTCCAGTCAGATATGATGGAGTCTACGTTCATCTTCCTCCTGAACTCCACATGCTGCAGACAGACAGAGATGAACAGAGGAGAGGTTAGAAACATCCTGCAGCTTAACAGTCCTTACAGAGAAACAACATGACGGATCAATAAGTGTTTAAAGAAGGAGCTCACCTTTCTGATCATCACTTCAGCTTTCTGAACATTGAAGCTACGAGCTGCAAAAAGAAAGAAGAAAGAATCCTGATTAGTAAAGTAGAGATCTGATGCAGCAGAATGAAGTTTACTAGTAGCGTATTAGTACCGGACTTAAAGACAAATTTGAGGTACTTTACTAGTATAGATTACTAGTATATATTCTAGAGTATTAGAGTATTTTCTTTTCTTGTCCCTTTACACATATATTATATGCATACTTCTATTCCACTACAACTCAAAGGAGAGTGTTGTACTCTTTGCTCGGTTACCATGATGAGCAGTAAAGTAGAGCAGAACACCAATTTCTGCCACTCCAGTGGTTGCATGAATGCAAACTTGACCAAACCTGAGTAAATGTACTTAGTTCACCACTGCAGCCAGTTTAAATGAACACATTTAGCGTCCATGAAGGAGAAGCCTACTTGAGTTAATCTGACAAATGATTTATGTATTTGTACGACATGTGAAACATGAAATATAAAGTACTATTTAATGATTACTGGTGTGGAAACGCTGCACCAGTTTCAGTCAAACAACGTCTGATAATCACACAATAGAAAACCTGATACGGTTCAGTTCTTTTAGTCCAGTAATGAAAACTGTGTGAGGTTAACAGCCGATGGAGATATTGATCTGCTGTCAGAGAGTTCGTATTGATCGGATCCTCTCTGAACTATGAACCAATAAACACACACAGTTTCCTGGACGTCCACAATAACTACCAGCTCTACAACAGAGGAGGGACCAGATAACAAAGTTCATCTGTATCTTAAAAGCTTAGTTTTAAAGGAGGTGAAAGTAAATTCAGTTAAATCTCTGCAGTGTTACTGACGTCTAATTGTGTTCAGCATAAAACAAACATTTACTGTAGGATAAGAGCGCTGAGCTGAGGTGGAACAAACCCTGCTGGCTGAGTAAATACTATACGTGGCCACAAGGTCAGAGGGAGGTCGTATGTTATAGGAAAAACATCACTGATTAACCAAGAGGAGGACGGACAGGTCATCAGTTATATAACTTCTGAATGAAGAATTAAAGGAATTATTTGACATTTTGTGAAATAGTCTGGTTTGTTTTCTTGTTGAGAGTTAGATGAGAAGATTGATCCCTCTTTCATGTCTGTACAGTAAATATGAAGCTACAGCCAGCAGCTGGTTAGCTTAGCATAAAGACTGGAAACAGGGAAACAGCTACTGTAGCTCTGTCTTCCACTAATATAACTAATATCTTGTTTGTTAAATCTGAACATAAAAGTGTGACAACTGTGTTTTTTCTTAACCTTGCACAGTCACCTTTGTTACCTTTGGACAGAGCCAGGCTAAAAAAACTAAGCTAAGTCACAAAC
Organism: Sebastes baramenuke; assembly: GCA_916700835.1. NCBI lineage: Eukaryota > Metazoa > Chordata > Actinopteri > Perciformes > Sebastidae > Sebastes > Sebastes baramenuke. The sequence goes on along the minus strand of CAKALJ010042266.1, from coordinate 36,098 downwards.
GTAAAAAAAAACACACGTCACAAACGTAAAAAAAAACACGTCACAAACGTAAAAAAAAAAAAACACGTCACAAACGTAAAAAAAAAACACGTCACAAACGTAAAAAAAAAACACGTCACAAACGTAAAAAAAACACACGTTACAAACGTAAAAAAGAACACGTCACAAACGTAAAAAAAAACACGTCACAAACGTAAAAAAAAAAAAGTAAAAAAAAGAGGTCACAAACGTCGCAAAAAACACATCGCAAACGTAAAAATACACGTCACAAACATAAAAAACAAACCACGTCACAAACGTAACTCACAAAACCAAACACCGGTCTCCTGCTTGAAGTGTTTGTTAGACCGGCCCACCGTAAGTGATCTTTCTCCCTTTCTATTCTACGTCACTAACTGTGACTGTTGCACATTTATATGGTCGATACAGGAACAGACTACATGGTGTACAAATGACTCGCCAAAAACAAGAAAGGTGTTCTTATTACACACTACATGCCTTACGCATTATCGTGTCATTCACCTTTTCCTTGGAACAGGCTGAACTCTGGCAGGAAACCAAATAAGCACAAAATGCCAGAGAACTCCTTTAATCAGTTACACTCAGTTGCCAGTTTATTAGGTACACCTATCTCAAAACGTCCTGCAATAAATGCTTCTTCAGGAAGGCTAAATAACACACATCTGTAATACTGGCTGTATTTAATCCCTCATTAACACTGATCCCTGACTGAGTTAACCTTCCTCTGGCTGTATATCGGCTGTCATTATTCAGACGCCTGCAGCAGAGAGTGAATGCCCGAGGCTTCGCTCACTCAGAGCCGGTTACAGTGGCGGACGAGGAAGAAATACCAGAGCTGGAGGCTTCGGTATCGATGTCTGTCACTGAATAGATCTGATCCTTATCTACAAAACTCAGTGTTCACCGACCTGGTTTAGTTTGTTCCCTTTAAAATACATTTTTGCCACATTATAAATCTATAGTTTTGACAGTAAAAGTCCTGCTTTCTAAAGCTGTCAGTGGTGGAATGTACAAAGTATATTTACTCAAGTACTTAAGTACAATTTTGACATACTTGAGTTTTTCCATTCTCTCTATACTTCTACTTCACTACATCTCAAAGGCAAATATTGTACTTTTTACTCCACTGCACTTCTTAATGCAAATATGTGTACATATTTCATATATTCTCATTTTTAATTTTAGTACTTATTTATATTTCTTTACATATATTGTGTTTATATTGTAGCATTATGTACATAATTTACATGTTAAATACTCCTTTATTTATGTTTCCTTACATTTTTTTATGTTTATTATAAGATCCTCAGGGATCAATAAAGTATTTTTCACTACCTAAAACTTATAGTTACTTTTTACATAAAAAAAGATCATATACGCTAATATGATATGATGCAGTACTTTACTACTAATCTACCCAGTAGTACATACAAATCTAAAATTGGCTCCACATTGATGAAGAACATTAAAATACTCTCACATGTATTCATTAGTGATAAAAACAGAATATTATAATATTTTATAATAATTTATCACGTTCTGCACAATAAGTTCTTTTACTTTTCATACTTTAAGTACATTTTGCTGATAATATTTCTGTACTTTTACTTACATTTTGTATTCAGGACTTTTATTTGTATATTTTTTTAGACTGTAGTATTTCTACTCTACTCTACTTCTACTCTACTTTAGTAAATTACTAAAGTACTTCTTCCGCTACTAAGAAGTATTATCAGCTCATCAGATTAAATCTTTTAATTGATAGACAGCCATAATAAATATGTATTATTATTTATTTATTTCATAATACAATAAATATGTATTAATTTTTCTGTAATCTTGAGGGGTTTTTGTTTGTGTAAAAAATTTAATAATTTTACCTTTTTAGGCCTCAAAATGTTATTTAATCTATTCATAGATATCTGAAACTTCACAAGAAAAAATAAAAAAGAAACTGATTTATTTTAAGAGGTCACAAGCCAAATTTTATTTTATTTAATCTCTAACAATGTGAATTATTTAAATTTTTAATTAATAGACAGCCATAATAATATGTATTATTTATTTATTTATTTCATAAGCTCATCATATACTTTTTAATGTAAAATGATATTCGTAAAGCTATCAGATAAATGTAGTGGAGTAAAAGTATAAAGTAGCATTAAATGAAAACACTCAAGTAAAGTACAAGTACTTCAAACTTGTTCTCTCATGTCCTTAGAAAACCTATTTTCCCAGAGAGGAGGGTAAATAAATAACGGGCATATCTCATGTTGTATTTGATGTTCTGATAACTCTTATTTAATCTCCCCTCTGGTGTATTTACATTTAATTATGAGGCCGTTAGTGTTTCCTATCTAATCTGCGTATCTTTGGCGGTGCTGGTTCTTTCTCTACTGTACGTTTCTTATTTTGGATTAAAGAAGAAGTGCCCTTCCTTCGTTGTTTAGCCAGCATCGTACCCGCTCAGAGAAAACGCTGAACAGTAAAGGTTTCAGGTGTCAGGTGTGTTTGGAGGTGTGCAGGTGTGCAGGTGTGCAGGTCTCACCTCGGAGCCAGCGGAGGAGGTAGTGGTCGTGTTGTGCCGGCAGGTTCGGGAGGACATCCTGGATCCTCCCACGAAACTGGAGGCACAGAACCAGAAGAACTAAAACATCAATCACACATTAAACAAAAGCTGCTTTATTCTTATTATTAACATTTTGGGAAATACACTTTCTTGCTGAGAGTTACATGAGAAGATTGACATCACTCTCAGACATGAGAGTGATGTCAATCTTTTAATTGAACAAAATCTTGGTAATTAAGTGAATACATTTATTTCCCCAAATGTCAAAACTTTTTCTTTAAGGTTTATCAATTAGTAGAATTATCTGCAACTATTTTTAATAATTAATTAAGTAATTTTTCAAATAAAATTTCCCAGTGTTGCGTGACAGTAAATTAAATATATAATATTTTTATGACATCACATCGGGAAATTGTGACAGGCATTTTTCACTTTATTCTGACATTTCATATTAATTTATTTTAATTTAATATATATCAATTATTCAAAAAAGATAATAAATTATTCTAATGATTTGTTATTGTGACCCAGCCTGAGCTTTTAGTGTAATCTTATAATATATACAGTATATTCTGAGCCTATACAAATAGTACTGCAATATAAGATTTTATAGGAATATTTAAGTAATATTTCCCTCAGTGGTGGAAGAAGTACTCGGATACTTAACTTAAGTAGAAGTACTAATACAACAAAATAAAAGTAAAAGTCCTGCATTAAAAGTATAAGTATTTATTACATAAAATTACCCGATTCAGAAGGTTATATATTATTATATTATTGAATTTATTTACAATAAAATTAAATAAAAGTGTGTACGTAGAGTTTTATTGTTGTAGCTGGTCGAGTTGGAGGTAGTTTTAACTACTTTAAATACAGTTGGAAAGTTTAATTTCCAAAAATGTATATTATATTTCATAAAATCTGAAAGCAACTACAGCTGTAAAAGGACTTCTCTCTAATCTTTCGGGGGGAATATTGAATAATTTTAACCTCTTTGGGTCTCGAACGTGACAAGAGGCAACAACCTACCCTGGTTTAATTTAATCGTTAATAATGCAATCTAATTTATAATATTATTTATATTTTTTATGTAAAATCTTAATCTGAAAAGTACCTTTAACTATAGCTGTTGAATTTGTATAATAGTAGGATAAAAAGTACAGTTAATGTACCACAGATGATGTGACTATAAACACAGAGCAGACAGTTGAAGTTACCATAGAATCATCACTGTGAAACCACAACAAAAGGAACCATAGAGACACCAACTACACAACAATCTACAGTCACTATACAGTGTTATAGATGATCAATGAGTTTAGTGAAATCACAGGATTAATATTGATTTATTATATTTTTACCTCAGTTAATATTTCAGCCTGTTTTGGGCTCAAGTCTCCGACTCGTCCGCTCATATCTGCTGCTGCTGCAACGCTCTGACAGGAGGGGTGAATGAAGACGAGGCCTGGAGGGAAACTGAAGGTAGAGTCAACACCACGCCTCCATACACACACACACACACACACACGCACGCGCACACACACACACACACACACACACAGGTGGACTTCCATCCCTTGGAGCTCTTTATTGCGACACACACTCTGTCACCACGGCAGCCCTGAAAGGTAAATAAAGTAGTAGTAATACCACAGACTACAAAGTAAAAGTCATGCATTCAAAATTTTTACTTAAGTAAAAGTACAAGTATTAGCATAATTTTTTTTTTTTTTTTTAAAGTTTGATATTAATGCTAGCACAGTTTTATTTATTTCTGTTTAATTATTGTTTTTATCTTATATTATTGTTGTTTTTTTAAGTGGCTAATTGTTTTATTAATAGGCATATTAATATAATAATAATTATAAGTATTATTATAGTAATAATTGCTTTTATAATTATTATTACTATTATCTTATTATTTTTTATATTATTATTATTATTATTATATTATTATTAATAATATAATAATTATAGTCACATTTACTATTATTGTTACAACTATTGTAATTATATTTTTTTATATTATTATTAATATTATGAATATCATACCTATTATTATTATAGTAATATTTACTATTATTACTATTACTATTAATGTTTTATATAATAATTATTTTATTAATTTTTTCAAAATGTACTTAAAGTACCAAAAAGTACTCATGTATTAATGTATATTATAATTATTGATGCATTAATGTGAGCTCATTTAATTACTTATATACTTATATACAGCTGGGTAGTTTAATAAATAATAATAATAAATCATAATTTAATTTGTTGATTTATATTTTGTATTTGTTTTTTCAAATCTGCAAAGTAACAAAAGTTATTGAATAAATAGTTGAATAAAAAGCACAATATTTCCCTCTGGGGGATATTCAAGTAAAGTACAAGTACCTCAAAATTGTACTTAAGTACAGTACTTAAGTAAAATCTTTGCACTATTTTGAAATAGAAAAGTAAACAACTGGGCTGAATCAAATTAATTTAAGACAAATATTTCTGGGATAAAACAATTTCAAACAAATTATTTTTTCATAAAAGTCATTTTTATTCTTTAAATACACGAGCTATTCAGAAACTGATGATTAGGACCCAGATACCAGGTTCACCAAAATAAAAGCTGGTGCTTCTGAATAAATAGATGATTTACACAAAACAACACAATCATAAAGCAGAAGAGAAAGAAAACTTCTCCTTTTGACAAAGTGGAGATATAAGAACTTACCTCCTAAAATATTACTGATCGATAGATAATATGGAGGAAAATTATTTTTAATTATTCTGTCTCCACAGTTAAAATAATGATAATAACGTGGCGTATACTTTTGTTGACAATCAGCTGTCCTGAAACTTTCCATGTATGTTTAGAGGTTATTTGCACAGCAGGTGAAACATGTCGACTTTCCCTCCGTTTGTTTTACGTTGAACAACAAAACTCCCTTAAAAACAGGCCTCTGTGTGTTTACTGCTCAGAAAACTACAATAAATCAGGTGGATAAAGAACACATTTTCTAAATCAACTTGTTAATATGAGCGAATAATCTGTTAAAGGTTTGATTGTTTTTATATGAAAGATTTCAGATTTTTTTTTTACTGTGCTCTTCTCGCTGGTCTGAAGTGGGCGGGGCTTAAATAGAAAGAGGTGATGTCATGTATTTTAATGCCCCTATCAGGATTTTGATCTGATACAGATGTGTTTGGTTCACTGTCAATCAAGTCTCATGTAGTTTTAAACTCTTATGTCGTGTTCAGACCAAGAGCGAAGAGAAATTTCTTGCACTAGTTGAAATATTTCACCAGGCGCGAATCTGCGTCTATTCGCCTCTTTGCATTGACTTTGTATGTAATCGCTCCGTGCAAAAAGGTCGCTTCACTCTTGGTGTGAACACATTACTTAGTTCATAATTAATGTGGATGCTGATACAGCAGCGTTCACATTCTTGTTCCTAACAATATTTATTCTAAAAAATGTGATTGTTGCTGATTTTGGCAGATTATTTTCTTATGCTATTGAGAAACCTTTAAGATTTGAGACTGCAGTGGCATTTATGTTGGTTTTACAAGAGAGGTACCTCTCTTGTAAAACCATCATAAAGTCACAGTCTGTAAAACAAGTTATATGTTGAAAATAGAGTATCATCTGCATAATGTCGAACATTTCAACTAAATTAAGTTTTGACCGTCTTTTCTGATCTGTGCTGTCATCAGCTTCTCAAACAAAAGCAGAAAATGCAATCAACAAAGCCTTTGTTCAATGAAATCGGTTTGACTTTCCTAAATCTCCATTATTATTAAGTCCTAATTATGAGCGACAATGGACCAACCAGGAGCTCATTAGGCCTACTAAAATGTATTTGATTGAAGTCCAATCTTTTTTACTGCTTCTTACTATTGTCTGATTAGTATTCATGTCGACTGTGGTGAAGCCAAAGACAAACAAAGTTTCTAAACATTACTGAATTAGCCATTCAACAACTAAATGTGGAGGTCACAAGAATACCAGCTGCATTCACTTGTATGTATGTGATGAAAAGATGAACATTTTGTTGATTATTTCAATAGAGATTTATTACCGAGCCACTAAATATCAAATGTCTCATCTCTGAGCATCAAGACATCTTAAAATCAACATAAGAAGTAAATAAACTGGCTGATTTTTACACCAATAACTACACATTCTTTATGCATTGAATCTTAGGATTAGATATTTTCCACCTTATGACAAAAAAATTATATATTAGATTTGTTTATTTCTGGAATTAAACTGTCTAGTGTTTTTTTTTTTTCTTCGTCTCAGTGCTTCAATGAACCTGCTACACAATCTGCAAAATGAATGTAGCCTATTGTCCTATCAAAAATATGAACTCTTATTGTGTTTCATTAAAACTTTTATACCAATGATTCCAAAAATAACTCTTCATTATTTAAAAAAAACAAAACAAAACAAAAACCTCTATGCTTACAGTTTATCTTTTATACATTTGGATTAAAGTGAGACGAGATGCGTGCCCTAAAAAATGGAGGAAACGGAGACTTTGACTTCTGCAAAGCTACTTTAAACAGTACATGCTAACCTGGTTGCATTTTACAGGGATGAAACCTCTCCGCGCTCTTATATTCTGACTTTAAAGAGTTTTTTTTTTTTAACCACAACACTCGTACGAGGAAATTGGCAGTTCAGATCAAGCTTTAGATATTTTGGAAAAGATGACGGTGAAAAAAAAAAAAAGGGGTGCCGTTATCCTTCATTAAAAACCTACGCGACACTGAGCTGTCTGCTGTTTTAATGGTTCTAAAGTGCCTTAAAGCTGCTGTGGAAATACATGAAATAAATTCAAAACATTACACCGGTTTCATGCTTTTCACCGTCTGGTAAAATACTTTGTGAGTTTCTGCTCCAAACAGCACCTGAGAGGACTCCTGCTGAGCTCAGGGCACCAACAACGGACGTTTCTTTTTAAAGCATTTGTTCAATATTTTAGGAAATCTGCTCGTTAACTTTCTTGCTGAGAATTTGGGCTTTTTCACACCTGAAAGTCTGAACCAAGGTTTGTGTTTTTGTTCCATTGTAACATGTATCCGGTTAGTTTTGGTTTCACGTTGCAATGATGCGAGCGCACTTAAGACCTCAACATGACATACCTATGTCCTGTCGTCTACGTCCTGTCGTCTTCACCTACATGCTGTCGTCGTCGCCTGCGTCCTGTCGTCGTTTCCCAAGTTGTGTCGTCATCGCGTACGTCCTGTCGTCATTGTTTACGTCCTGTCGTCATCGTCTATGTCCTGTCGTCGTCTATGTCCACTCGTCATCGCCTACATCCTGTCGACCTCGCCTAGGCCCTGTCGTCAACGCCTAGGTCCTGTCCCCAAAGCCTAGGTCCTGTCGCCAACGCCTATGTCCTGTCGCCAACGCCTAAGGCCTGTCGACAACGCCTAAGGCCTGTCGACAACGCCTAAGGCCTGTCGACAACGCCAACGGCCTGTCGCCAACGCCAACAGCCTGTCGCCAACGCCAACGGCCTGTCGCCAATGCCAACGGCCTGTCGCCAACGCATAGGTGCTGTCGCCAACGCCTAGGTCCTGTCGCCAAAGCCTAGGTCCTGTCGCCCAATCCTAGGTCCTGTCGCCCAATCCTAGGTCCTGTCGCCCAATCCTAGGTCCTGTCGCCAAAGCCTAGGTCCTGTCACCACAGCCTAGGTCCTGTAGTCAACGCCTATGTCCTGTCGCCAACGCCTAAGGCCTGTCGCCAACGCCTAAGGCCTGTCGCCAACACATAGGTCCTGTCGCAAACGCCTAGGTCCTGTCGCCAACGCATATGTCCTGTCTCCAAAGCCTAGGTCCTGTCGCCCAATCCTAGGTCCTGTCGCCAAAGCCTAGGTCCTGTCGCCAAAGCCTAGGTCCTGTCGCCAACGCCTACGTCCTGTCGATGTCACCTAGGTTCTGTCATCAACGTTTACGTCCTGTCATCACTGCTTATGTCCTGTCGCCAACTCCTAAGTCCTGCCGTCGTCACCGCCTACGACCTGTCGTCGTCACCGCCTACGACCTGTCGTCACCGCCTAAACCAAGATCAAACGATGAAGGTGTGAAAAGGCCCTATAGATAAGAAGATCGATATCACTCATGTCTGTATGGTAAATACGATATACAGACAGACAGAACCTGCCAGTGTGCTTCAGAACATGTCGGATGGTCGGATAAGTTCGGAAACCCTCTCCCATCACACCTTTCCGTGTCCGACCATTTCTGTAACTTTCCGAAAACAGCAATCCGACATTCACACTCACACCTACAAAAACAAGACATAAAAACTACGAGTTGTTTTGTGCTGAGCTATTTCTGTAAAAACCACAACTTGTTGTACAAATGAAACAGACAACATATAACACGTTAACATGAGGTGCGGATAGGTGGATTTGGTTACCTTTGGACAGAGCCAGGCTAGCTGTTTCCCCGTTTCCAGTCTTTATGCTAAGCTAAGCTAAGCTAAGCGGCTACTAGCTGTATCTTTATATTTAACCGGAAGATATTTGAGAGTGGTATCAATCTGCTCATCCAACTATCAGCAAGAAAGCTAATGAGCATATTCCTAAAAATGTCAAACTACTCATTTAAAAGTTAAAAAAAAAAAAAAAAAGGAGTGAGATGACTTTCAAAATGATCATTAAATGCGATAAAGATTTAATCAGCTGTGCAAAATCTGATCTCAAAAACTGAAGCAGACATCGTAAAATCTCTTGAAGTAAAGAAAAATCATTGGTATTTGAGCTGGAGCTGGGAAATACTGGTCAGCAATGAGAGAGGACGCTGTGTTACTCATACAGTAACAGCTGCTCGATCCAAAAGTAAGATTATTTAGACAATGAAAGTGTAGCAGAAGCATCTTGGCGGAGACCAACGGTAGCGCAAAAATGAGAAAACCGGCAAAACGTTAGCTTTAAATGGACAGGACACTTGCTTTGTTGTCGTTGTCGTCCAAAACACACCATCACATCTTCGCTAAATCATTTGTGAATGAAGAGGAAGCTCTAAATGGAGCGATTACCACTCTTAAAGTGACAAAACCAACTTGTCAAGACACATTTATCCTCCTGCGGTGATGAGCTGAACACGAAACCTGTTACAGACACACAGCGGGCCCCGTGCAAGAAACACTCGTACGAACATATTTCGTTATAAAGTGTCTAATAGTCTTTTCACCATATCACCGTTATCATGGCTGCCAATTTACTGTAAGCTTTGACAACTTTTCTCTTCCTCATGTTGGTCTCCGTCCAGGTGAACGTCCTCCGTTTTAACACCTGACAACAACAACATCTGTGTAATAATCTCTCATCCATCTATATTCAACTTTCTTTCTTTATTTCTGTCAGTGTCGGCTCCCTCTAATACCACTACTAGGGATGCACCGATACCACTTTTTTCAGACCAAGTACTTACATTTGGGTACTCGCCGATACCGAGTACCGATACGAGTACTTCTCTGTGCCAAAAGACCCTCGTTAACAGCCAGCTGGAGGGTGTGAGCGACACACGGCAGGCTGGGGAGTCCCGTATACGAGGCGGTGTGCCGCGACCGGCTCTAGGTCGGCTGGGAAAGGCTCGGGGCGAAGGTGTTTCACGGGGCCGTGGACAAAGTGTCACCGGGGTGGACTGTCCTTAGTGAGCCCCAGCCGCGTCGTTCCCCTAGATTGGGGCTCGGCCCACGTAAAAGGCGCCAGGGGTCTGCAGCGATGTCTGCAACCCACCCAACCCGTCTGGAAACACGGACCAAGGAGTCTAACGCACGCGCGAGTCAGAGGGTGCAAGCAAAACCCCGGGCGCACCACCGGCCCGTCTCGCCTGCACTATCGGGGAGGTGGAGCGTGAGCGCTTGCGATAGGACCGAAGAGATGGCGACGAGGGGTTAAAATCACGCTGCTGTAAAGTGATATCGGAGCCGTTTTGCGAGTACGAGTACGTGAGCACATTCGGACCCGATACCCGATACTGGTATCGGTGCATCCCTAACCACTACTGATCTGCTTAATCCCCGAATTTCTTTTGTTTTTACTCTTTGGTGACATTTTTGTGATTTACGCCGACTATCACATCTCATATCGTTCATCAGGTTGAAACGAGACAAGTCTGTGCAGGTGAACGTGACTACGTCATACGAGCAAAACTTAATTGAAAAAAGTCTGAAGTTTAGGACCCGGACATGTTCTTGCACGAAGCCCAGTGTTTTCCTGTGCAGTATCATCATAAACCAGCATATGTAATGAAAGCATAGTACCTTGAGAGGAAATGAGCGTTTGTTTTTAAGAGCGGGGGCGAGCACCTGATCACACCGAAGTACTGAATACTGCAGTCAGTAATGTCCCCTTTGCTTTAATATCATCATTTCATTCAATAAGCCCATATTAAAATATAATAAATACATCCAAATGAGAGACATTTCGGTAGAGCGTCTGTGGGAAACATTCACTGAGGAGCTCCGAGCCGACGGAGGCCAGCAGGGAGCCTGGAAGGCAGAGCAGAAGAAGAAGAAGAAGAAGAAGAAGAAACGGTTTGGTTGTATTTGGTCATGTCGTAAATCCTTGTTTAGTGTTTGGCTTCTTGTATTAAAGCAGCTTTGGTGAGCACGAAAAAACACACGACGCTTCCTTTAACAGAAAATCAGTTTACATCCCTCCGTCCCCGACCTCGGAGTGGGGATGTTGTAGCCGGCGGCTGCTCGTCCTCTGTGACCGGCTGCATGTGGAGCTGTCGCATTAACACATCCTGCCACAGCTTCTCTCTCTCTCTGTGCTCAAAACCACCTTCTGTTAACTGGAGGTTCTCAATACTTTAGAAGTGTGTGTGTGCATGTGCGTTAGATGGCGTGTGTGATGTAGAAGATGAACTCCATGTCCATGGCAGTCTGTGGGACACTAGCGCTACCTCCATGGATGACGGGGATCAGGGCGCTGTCCAGCTCGTTCATGTAGCGCTGAGGGAGGAGCCTGCCTCCGGAGCCGGCCTGGTACTCCACCTGAGAGCAAGAACACGCAGATATAAACCTGCTATTTCTGCACAGCTGATAAAGATCAACCTACACCAATATTATCAGTATTATACTATGGTAACACTTTATGTTCATAGAATTAGATTCCATCAAAATCTAACGAAATATTCAGTTTCAATCCACATTTGTTGGCGTTTAGTTTTTCAAAAACAACATTTTCACTGCAGGTACTGTCCTTAAAGAAAGTTAATTTAATAAAAAAAGACTAATTAATTTAATCCGATGAATCACTTTGTTCAAATTGAGGATTTTGTATTTCTTAAATAGACCTTCGAAGCTTCATTTGAAAACCTCAAAAGAAGCTTTGAATGTAAAAAGAAATAGCCCTATAGTTAGAAACATGAGTTTTTACCATATCAGCCTGCGTAGAGATGCGAAGGGAGAGCGAGTTGATGCCGCAGGAGGTGAGGACGGCGAGGTGAGGAGTCAGAGCGCTGCAGGCGGCCAGAGCCATCTCCTTCTGAAACACGCTGCAGGATGACAGCACCGACGCCAGGCTGCAGTCTGGAGTCTTCAGCTGGTAGAACACCTGGAGGGACATTCACACATTCACAGATCCGGACCGTCTCCTAAAACTCAGACTGGAAACTTTTATCCAGCGGATGAAATGTGTGCAAAAAATGTATTTAAAATTCACCTCGGTGCACCTGATGGTGCGCCCGTCCGACTCAAACTCGGTGTCCTGCTGCATCCTCACACTGCCGACTCCATCCAGAGGTCTCCCATCAACCCCGCTGCTTCTGCTGCAGAGGAACATTACAGAGACAAAATCACATTGCAGATAATTTGACAATTAATATTGTAAATAAATAAAAAGTCACACTCATTCCCTTTAGAGCTCAGTGACCAGGGAAACTCCTCCCATTTGTGCACAGCCAGTAATGTTTATGTTTATAATTCTGCAGCACCATAAATATAGGGGAAACACTGCTTTTGCATTTTGGCATTTTTCCACTGTACTGACCTCGTACCAAACCGTGTAAACCCGGGTATGAACCAAACTGTGACTTCTGTGTAAACTCAAGAAAACACTGAATAATATCAAAATAGCAAAAACATCTGATTTTATTACTAAAACCTGCAGCACAGCGAGTTACTCCACATATAACCAGCTGGATTAAAGAGAGTGTGTGTGGTATGATAGCAGAGCAGCGGAGGACAGATTGCTCAACAGTGTGTAAACAGTGTGTGTGTGTGTGTGTGTGTGTGTGTGTGTGTGTGTGTGTGAGAGAGTGTGTGTGTGTGTGTGTGTGTGTGCCGTTACCCCGAGTTGACCGGTGAACTCCAGTCGACCCAGCGGACAGTGACGTTTTCTCGGAGCTCCCCTCCGTCGTTCCTGCCGCAGGGTATGTGGAAGTCCGTCTGCTCCCTCAGGGCCCCGCGCAGAGACTCCATGGTCTCTGGAGGGATCTGAACCATCAACCCGTCTGACACACACAGAGCACACATCTCAGTTAGGGTTGGTCTAGAAACAGTCAAACTTTGTAGAGTAAGAGTCAACTAATCAGTAACTTTACCTTCAACGATGCTGGACTTGGCAATGAAGCCCGAGGAGGCTTTCAGGGCTCCATTGAACACCACAAAACTGGCCCCCGTCACTGGAACAAAACCCAGACCAGCAGAACGATGTTATTTTGCTGACTCGTCTTCTTTATTTTGATTTGACCGAGGCAGGATCACTGATGTCTCTCACCTGTGCGGGTCTGGTCCGGCTTGCTGTTGGCCTGCGTCTGATAGTTTCCCTCTTCGTTCTGGAAACACACCAGGTGAGAGTCGGCCTCCGAGCTGAACCTCGCTCCGATGCTGATGACGTGCTCGTTGGATGAATTCACCACCTTCTGCATCTGTAAAACACAGACGACACATCCACGGTACTGCAGAGCTGTGTGCTTTAATCTAAAGGCCCTTTTACACGGTGCGATTCTGAACTATCAGACGAAAGCTGACAATCCTGAGACAAACTTGGTTTATGGCAGCGGTGGAAGAAGTATTCTGATCCTTTACTTAAAGCTACTACAAGGAACTTTAATTGTTGATAATGTTGTAATCAACCATGTTGATAAGAATATTAAATACTTGACAAATCTCCCTTTAAGGTACATTTTGAACAGATTAAAAATGTGCGCATAATTTGCGATTAAACCTGTTTCTAGGGCTGATTGGTGAAGTTGAAATGAGGAGTTATCTGATATGATACCTCCTAATTCCACTACAAAAACCTAAATAACGTGACACCTGGCTGGAGGGAGATCACCAGGAGAATGAGTTTATTTCCCAAAATGTCGATTAATTCCTTCACAGCTCTCTTACCTCGTTGAAGCTACTTTTGGGAATGTCGATGTAGCTGTGGCCCATCTCCATGTGGATCCTCAGGCCCTCCACGACCGACAGACTGTACTGGTAGTTCCTCAGGTCCTGTGGATTAAACAGTTCACTCAACACTGAACCATGGCTGCAAAGTATTTAAAAAATATATTTTCATGTTTGCATTTTGGTGCACAGACTTTGTATTCCTGCCTCCAAATGAAATCAATAAGGAGAGAAAACAAGGAACTCTAAACTGAAACCACAGAAACTCTCTTTGTGTTAGTCCAGGGGTCAGCAACCTTTACTATCTAAAGAGACATTTTAGGCAAAAAATAAAATAAAAAATCTGTCTGGAGCCGCAAAACATGTGATCATTGTGATGAAGGTAACACAGTTTATAGTCTAAGTATATAGTATATAAGTCTAATGCAGTGAGGGCCAAAGAGACAATGTACTACGGAGTATTAGGGCCACATTGAGGGAAAAAACATCTGAGATTTACAGAATAAAGTCAGAATATTACGAGAATAAAGTCATAACTTTACGAGAAAAAAAAGGAAATAACACATAAAATTACTACTTTATAATATTATGACTTTATTCTCATAATACTACGACTTTTTTTTCTCGTAAACTTCTGAATTTATTCTCATAATATTACGACTTTATTCTCGAAATCTGGGATTTAAAAATTGAACTGGTTCTAATCTTACTTAAGAAAGAAAGCTTTGTTACTGGTTTATAATTACACAGTGTTGACACACACAGACGTCTTCAGTGCCATTTGGGAGCTGTAGGGAATAATTAACAGCCGACAGCCACTTCATTAAAGGTAGTTTAGACTCCTGGTTTCAGTGGGATTAAGAACTAAAGTAAACGGCTTTAGATCTGATGACAACAAAAGTTATCTCTCTGCTGTTGTTTCAGTGTTTCAGTACTCACAGCCAGTAAATTCATGATGGTGTGTCCCGTCTCTCGATACACAGAGTCCCGAAAACGGACACTTATCAACGTAGTGGGATAGACTGGAAAAGAGAAAAACATTTAGTTTGTTATCACAACGGTACTGGTTAGAAACACTGTAATTAATCATCTTTATCTGAAAAGTATAAATAACTTGGTGACTAATTTACGGACAATAATGTACAAGGTTTGTTTTAAAAAGGCATAAAATAAAAATATGATATAAAAAAAATAATTTCTCATTTAGAGATGTTTCTCCTCAAATAATTCTGAATAAAATAACCTTTAGAGCCGCAACTAACAATTGTTTTCATTATCTCAATTAATAATTGCAATTTCTTAAAGCCCGATTTGACGACTTCTAATGTCTTGTTTTGTCCGACCATCAGTCCAAAACCCAACGATATTCAGTTTACTAGCACGTAAGATGAAAAAAACTCTGTAAATTTCTACAATTGAGAAGACAAAATCAGATAATTTGGGTCATTTTTGCTCAAAAAAAAAGATTTATCGACTAAAATATTTTCAGATTAATCGACTAACTGTCTCATCTCTAATCATTTAGGACAAATAGACAGCAAAAACAGTATTAAATGTCTGTTGTTGAACTGTTGTGAGCTCCAGACAACATGAAACTATACCAGTGACACAACAGTAAAGCACAGGAAGCCACACACACCGCTGTACTCAGCTCCGAGCCGTAGAAGCAGCCGCAGAGGAAAGACTTTGGCCCAGGGCACCTCCAGCTTCTGGACCAGGAGGCCGAACAGGAAGGGCTGAGAGGGGAGTGTGAGGCCATCTAGAGGCTGACAGGTGTGAGAGAAGAAGAGCATCCCAGCGTGGTCCTTACTGCCCAGAAAACTGCTGGTGAACGTCACGTTATCCAGCTCCTCCACGAACTTCCCTGTAACAGAAGATCACCATCTGCAGTCTTTGTTTTTTTACAAAGGTAGACGAGAGGTCTGCATGTGCTGTATCTACCTTTTTGGGCTTCTTGGTAGATGTTGAGATAGAGCGTGAAGAGGTCTTTTGGAAGAGTTTTTTCTTCTGGCAAACACTCCAATAAAAACACCAACTCTCTCTGTCCCAGAGCCTGCAGCCCGTTAGAGCCGAAACACCAACACTGACGACTGGAGTCTGACGGAGAAAACAAAAAACACAGGATTAGATGTGTGGAGAGCATGAAAACATTAATAATACAGCTGATTCAGAACTTTTCAACAGAAGTGTACGTGGAAAGCATCTAAAGATAATTCAAGATTTGAAGATCTGAGATATATTTGACTCACATGTGACCAGTTTGACGTTGACCAGCAGGTTGCCGTTGAGAACAAACGTCAGCGGTCGCGGTCCTCCCTCCTCTAATAAGTGCAGAATCTGACACGGGGCCGGACTTTCTTCAACCAAAACATCTGAGAGGAAAAACACATTTAAAGTAACATACATGAGACCCAAAACAATAGCGTGATTACGTCACATTTATCTGTTGAAGTGACGGCTTTTTGGCAGTCAGACAGACAGTTGACTTTTACAGCTTTATTCAGACGTGACAGCTCATTTACGTACGATCTGATGCAGGAGAGGGAGCGATATCACTGCTGAGAAACAGCGGTGAGTCGAAAAGTAATGATACGAAGGAAAACAAGTGTTTTCTGTTCTCACTCAGGCTGCATCAGTTGTGCTGCCTGTTTTATAAACTCTAACAAGATGTTAAGTTGTATTTCTATGCTTGCATTTTATTCCTATTTGCTGACATGCTGCAAAGTTTTTGTTAGGATATTAATTTAATTAATGAAAATATAAAGAGGGGGACAGGTGGACTGATTGTTGCTGTGGTTGTAACAAGGAAAATATATATTTTTATAGACTCATCTGACATGAGAAGAATCTCTCCGACATTATAAAATTGGCTCATTCAAAACGTTTTATTGTTTATTAAACTGATTTTATTTTCTTTGAGCAGAGGACATGATAGTTAGGTGAGAGATTTTTTTACAGTGATCTTAATCAGGCGAAGAAGACGTGCATTTAATATCTCTCTGTGTATTTAACCTTGTCCAGCAGCAGTACAGGGTTATTACTGTAAACTAAAAATGAAATAAGCAGTGACGAATATTGTCGTAAACTGAAAATAAAGAAAAACGATATCCTTTAAGAAAACTGAATTGATATTGCCTGGTTAAAAAACGGTGTTGATTCATTTGTTTTAGTTTTTAGTTATTATATATCACTACTGAGAAAAAGGAGGCATGGATTTCCACCAACTCTCGTGACATTGAACCACAGAAACTGAAAGGACTTGACGTTCCAGCAGATGGCGCTGTGTTGCAATTGCTCGGCAATTAATCCCTGTTGTTTTTCATATTCGGTCTGGTCTTGTCGAATTAAATAAGAACATGATTTAAATATTCATGGATCATACACCATTTAACCACCGATATGTTAAATAACTGGTTCTGGTAGTGAAAGAGGATTCAAGTTGATTCCCAAATCAAAAGATTTCAACATTACGGTCATTCCTACACAGTTTTCCAACCATGTATGTTTTATGTAGAGCTGCAAAGATTAATCCATTAGATGTCAACTATTAAATTAATCGCCAGCTATTTTGATAATCAATTAATCGGTTTGAGTTACTTTTTAAGAAAAAAAAAGAGTCTAAATTCTCTGATTTCAGCTTCTTAAATGTGAATATCTTCTGGTTTCTTTCCTCCTCTATGACAGTAAACTGAATATCTTTGAGTTGTGGACAAAACAAGACATTTGAGGACGTCATTTTGGGCTTTGGGAAACACTGATCCACATTTTTCACCACTTTATAGACCAAACAACTAATCGATTAATGAACAGAGTAATTGACAATGAAAATAATTGCTAGTTGCAGCCCTACTTGTATGTATATACTTCTGAGACATCATAGCTGACCCTAACAAAAATAAACTAAAATTAAATGTATAAAAACTAAACCTTAACCTTAACTAAAACTAGTAAACCACTCTGAAAACTCAAAACTAAACTACATGAAATGTAAAAGTTAAAACTAAAATAAAATAAAAACCTTGCATTAAAGTGACTCAGTTATTCAGCCCAACATAAAACCACAGAAACCATGCTAATACACTGAAATAAACACGTACCTCCTGCTCCATCCTCTCCGGTGGTGATGAGCAGAGGAGGGAGCTCATCCTCGTTATCTGGCAGCAGGCTGGGAACCCTCTTCACAGAAGTACCGATCCCAGAGAGCAGAGCGTAGTCCCAGGGTCCGGACACCAGAGGACGAACCACCTCCACAGTCCCAGAAGCTTCGGGGGCCGAGGAGCCGCCGAGTCCACCGACTCCATCCTCTGACACAGGCTGAAAGAGGAGAGGGTCAGTCACGGCGGTACTGTTGTACTTCAAAGTGTTTTACTGCTCATAATATTAAGATATACCATAAAACTGAAATTACTATATTTATTTACTTCAATCACTGAACTCAACCGGCGTCTATTTGGGACGGGCAATTCATTCCTTTTGCACAAAACTCATGCTCAGCAAAGATGGGAAATACTATCACACTGATTATTTAAACCAGTATTAATATTACTTGTATGAAAATGAGGCTTTCAGATAAGAAAGAAATTATGAATCCTTCATTTGACCGAGCTCCGAGACAGTAAACACCTCTCTTTATCCTGTTAAAACCCAGAGGCCCGGCAGCGACGAGAGAAAGCTGGGGACACCTTTATTTTGTAGTGGACTTCACATGACAATATTCACAATTTGGATTCATGTGATCTTTTGATCGGTGAACCCTGACGGACTAAAGGAATATAATCCAAAATTGAACACATCTTGGGACTTTATGACCGCTTCAAGGGTTAGGAGTAGCCTCTTTTTATTCGTCTCTCTTGTTTACCAATGTACCAAATAGTTTGAAGCTTAAAAACGTTAACATTATTATTACTGTAATAACTTACAGAAACACTGCATGCCTTCTCTTTCTTTCTATCTCTCTCTTTCAAACACACAAGCGACGCGGCGCTCAGCGTCTCTGACTGTAACCGTCTCAGTCTTCAGTCTAAAAGTCAATATTCTCACTCTATAAACACTCGGCTTCAATCCCATATTTGTTGGCGTTAATCCTTTCAAAAAATGTTCACTGCAGTCAAAAAACTCAAAGGGAGGCACCTAACGGGGCGACCTAACAGCCATTAACAGCACCATCAACTGAATGAATTATACTCTGGTTTCCGTTAAATTAAGTTTTATGGTATATAATGTGGTAGAAAGCTCAGTGAAGCACCTATTAAATCTAATAAAGGGAGAGCTGTGGTGTTTCTCAGTGGGGTCGCATGAGGTACTTCTCCATAGTCAGTGTATTACCTCCAGTAGATGGAGTTTGGAGTACCAGCAATGTAAACTATGGAGAAGAACCTCATACAACCTCACTGAGAAACATCCAAACCATCCCTTTAACCACCAGGGGAGGAACACAACTTTCTCAAAAGAAGGTGTAAAAGGTGCTAAAAGCATGAGTACTAAAACTAAGAATGTAGTGTTTCCGTGTAGTAGCTGGGCTGTGTGGATGACGTATCCGTGTCTTACTGTTGTTTGGTCTGGAGACACGGCGCTGAACTCCTGGGAGCTCCGGCGGCTCGTCACCGACAGCTTTGTGGTGTCTGCCACCTCTCCGTTGGGCAGGATGCCATCAGCGAACCACACTCGCTTCTGTTCACGAGGACAACCTGATAAAACACACCGACAACACAGACGTCTTTTCAAAGGGAGCAGTCCAGGAAAACACAACACTGAGAGTAAAAGCACAGAGTATGTTTACAGTATTTAAGAGTGATCGTACTGTCGTTGTTTGGGTGTTTGAGAACGGACACGGGCACCATGACGGTGGGCGGGGGGGAGTTAAGAGTGCCGGCGGCTCGAGCCTGCTGCAGAGGGGGGATGGTGCTGCAGTACTCAGATGGGACGTTGGGGTTTGGACTGGGACCCGCAGGACTCATCATCCGCTCCAGGGCCTGGGCTGCAAGGAGGAACATGTCATAGACGGGTGTTCATTTTAGCACAAAATCCACTAATTTTGATCTACTGCTAACTCAGATATCAGCCTTAATGCAACTTCACTTCATTCATTTATTTAGCCTCACTACCTACAAAACAAATAACTTTAGCTACGTTAATGCCTAGCGTCCACGCTGCTGACCCCGTTTTAGTTTTAAAACTCCGGGGTTGCATTTTAGTCTGGACGGACAGAAACAGAGAGGTTTAAAAACGATGACGCAGACGCCCACGTTGGCTTCTTGATTGGGTCTTATCAGTCATGACATGTTCCTCATGTCCCATCACGTGAACCTTTTGTGGATTTCAGTGAAATGTCTCCACAAAAATTGGATGCATTGCCGTGGACTTTATTGCAGACATTCATGTTCCAGTCAGGATGAACTGTAATGACTTTAGTGATCCCTTCATTTGACATCCAGCGCCATCATTTGTCCAATGCTTTGATTTTGTGACCACATTACCTGAAACACTAATCACATTCTCATCAGCCTCAGCTGCACTTTGTGTTTTGCGCTAATAAAGCTCATAGTTCACACTACAAGACTTTCAAAGTGGTCAGATCTCTGTACTGTTCACACGGCACAACTCGCTGTCTTGTAATCGGGAGTCTTGTAGTCCTCACACTCTACAAGATCTTTCACCAGCAGGAATCCCCGATGAGGTCACGAAAACACACAAGAAATACACGATAAATGACGTGATACCATACGAGAGACACATCGCTGATGTTGTTGTTGGCAGGTGTTCACAAAATAGCCTGTTTCCAATCTCTTTTTTTACCATTTATTCCTCTCGGTGCAACAACAACTCTGCTGATATTTAGCTAGATATCTGGGATGTGTCTGCGAGGTATCGACTTGTGTCTTTGAGCAGTTCACACATAACGATCGAGCGCCGATGTGCGAGCAGCGAGCCGACACGGATTTGCCTCTTAACTGGTGCTTTTGTCGGGGAGCTCCAAAAACTGTCGGGGAGTGGAAAATAACGTTGTGTGTAGTGTGAACTAGGCATTAGCAAATGTTTGCATGCTGACATCCTGTACTAAGAAGGTTAACATTACTTCCTAAACAGCATGTTAGCATGCAAACATTTACCTATACCTATATACACTCACCAGCCACTTTATTAGGCACACCTGTTCAATTGCTTGTTAACACAAATAGCTGATCAGCCAATCACATGGCAGCAACTCAATGCATTTAGGCATCTAGACGTGGTGAAGACGACTTGCTGAAGGTCAAACCGAGCATCAGAATGGGGAAGAAAGGGGATTTAAGTGACTTTGAACGTGGCATGGTTGTTGGTATGTATGTTACTATAGGTCAAGTTAAAACCAGGATTACTAATAACTCCGCTCTTGAACTGTTTTTAAAGGTGCTCTGTTGTTTGTTTGTTTGTTTGTTTGTTTTCTTGTTAATCATTTTTGTGTGTATTTATTCTGTTTTAATTGTACTCTCGACATCGTTTGAAAATGAGGACAAGGCATTCAATGATTCCTTGAGATTTAGATAAAGGTTGAGTGAGAAGAGCAGGTAATGTCGTGTTTTCCTGTGTCACTGATTCTATAAATCATCGCAAACACAAGCATGAAGACGTTTCTTTGATACTCTGACGATATGAACTCTGAAACTGAAGGTGAGCTTGAAGCAATCGAAGATGAGAATTATACATTTTGTGCCAAGTCATCAGATATCAAATCAGATAATTCAGAAGCAGAACTGGAGCATGATGAGTGTGACTGTTCCAGTTCAGAGGACATTCAGCTGGACGGACAAACACGCAGTGAAACAGCCATGTTGGAATGACCACAAGGCAGCCACTGTGATTACTCTAATGACTCATTTGTGTTTGGGAACATATGTAAACACAGTACAATACTGCAGTATGTTTTGTGGTTTTACTATTATCCCGGACAAAATTGAACATCTGACTGAGAGCTCAGCTTCCCCTACAGAACATGATATATAGCGCAATGAATTATTGCAAACGGGACAGACGTTGAGTTGTTGCTTCCAGGAAAGCTGGCTCAAGACCGAGGCCGGTTGCACTCTCTCAGAAAATGCTGATGCAGCACTCGTCTACATTATATTGATTAAGCATCATAGATCTTTATCGATCTGTTGTGTACTGACAACCACTACACGGTGGCTTACAAAAGCATGGGAACACACACACACAACCACATCGGGAGGAAGCACAACATTAATTCAGAGTCCTGTTAGTTGAAACAGCATCACTACAAGGAGAGTTGTTTCACCTTGTTGTGCAAGGAAAGGATGACAAGGCATAAAAAAAAGTCATCCAGCGCTTCAGGCAAGTAAGAAATCCACTTTAGCACACAAATATCCCTCAACACAGATTATAAACACAACAACTAATAACAATAACAGCTTACCTCATCCTCATCATCATCATCCTCTCTGCTAAAACTCAACCAGTCCAAATCACTGCGACTCTACTCCTCAGTCTGACTTTAGACACTCCCATCACAGCTTTCCCTGAAGCCGCTCCTCGCTTTATTTCTGTTGTTAGCCGTGATAGCCTGTTAGCTTCAGGCTGGTGTATGTATGCGTGTGCGGTGAGCCTCACATGCACCACACTGTTATGAGATGGAGAGCAAACGGAGGGAAGGAGGGAGGGAGGGGAAAAGAGGTGACGAGAGGAGAGAGGGATCGCGTCACACCGCTCGAGCATCCACCAGCCGCAAAAAGTGGATCACCTCTCTCTTCTTAATTTAGACGGCGTGTGCGAGCATCACATGTCTACTGCGTTAGGCGGGTCCTGTAGCGCACACACACACACACACACACACGCGCACACACACACACACACACAAAATCAAGGACAAATGCCAGTGTCCTGCTATAACTCTCCTCCCTCTCTCCTGCCCTCTCCATCCATCTTCCCCTCCCCGTCTCTCTCTCTCCGTGTCCATGCTGCAGTCTTCAGCTATAAAAAGGAGCCTCTCTGAAACCTTTCATCATCAAAGCAGACAAGTAAAACCAAGTCAACTGTGACACCAACGTGCTGTTTATGTTCATTAAAAGACAATATTCTGCATATGGATGTTTGAATTTGAATGAAAGAAAGCCCCTGAGCCACTTTGTGCCTTAAATATTCATCCGAGCTGCATAATGAAAACGTTACTGTGATGTTATTAAGTTTTAATGACTGATTCAGTCTATTTAAAGATGGACTCGTAGGTTTAGTCTGGTCCTGTGAGGGGATGAAAATACTCAAATCAATCTCACTGCTGTCTCGATTCACCTATGTATCACGATTTTTCATTCATTTTTGATGATTTTGAAATGGATTCTTTAATGCCAGAATCAATATCTTTGCTTCATTTGTGTCTATGTGGAGGTAGAAGGAAGTTACCGCTTTTATTGTTGTAGTCTGAGTAACGTGACGTCGTATCAGTTCCGTATCTGTCAAAAAACAAAACAAACCGCAGCTAGCCGAAACAAGAAAGTAGAAAACGTTGGAAGGTCAGCGTGGATACAACCTGCACTCTCACATGTTAAATCCAAAGTGGTAAACACTACACATCCAGTAAAGGATGGAAACACTTAAAGCTGCATGCTAACTCGAAAACGAAAACGAAAAGACCTATAAGCAAATTATTTAAACGTTTGTATAGGAATGATTCTGTCCCGAGCTTTTTAATCCATATAAACGGTTGATTGCTGTAACCATGATCACAATAAGCGGTTTCCACTGTATCACAGAGTCTGCCACCATACGATTCAATTCAATTCAGGGGCTTGGGATCGATATGAATCTAACACAACCAGTTAATATCATCTCACAAAAAAAAAAAAAAAAACATGATTTGACAATTATATTACTGGGCTCCTCCAGACATTGAAATAAAAAGAATAAAACTAGACCTGTTGTTCACTAGAAAGTGTCAGGAGTCGACACAAATACCCCACACCTCACCTCGGTACTATTATTGACACGCAGTACACCTGAACCAAATGGACTGAAATGCTGTGCAATTCTCTGAAATATATTAATTATTTTTTTTAAATATTTTTTATGAGAGCTACAAGTTCTTTTAACATGGCCATGGAGCATATATACTGCATATTTGTATTCTGGGGGTATGGTTCCTATGCAGAGGGTAGTTTAGTTTATTTATTGACTACACTGAGGGCGTTTTATGTTTTAATAATTTATTTATTTATTGTGTTGAGTTGAATGTGCTACTTATTTTTGTACTGTAATTACCTTGTGCCTTTTCTACTTTTTCTTTTCTTAAAGCTGACTCAGTGTAAACTGCTCAGAATTCCAATGTACTTAGGTGCAAATGGCAAATAAAACTCTTGAATCTTGAATCCCATCCAATTAGTTATTCTCAGACGGATATCGCTGTTTGTTGTACGTAGAGGCAGCGGCGCTGTCCCGAAGCTTTGAATACCTTTAGAATATTTCTCACCGAGGCTTCGAAGCCCAAAAAATGGTATTCGGGACAGCCCTAATATTTATTTACACAGTTAATCCTCGATCAACAAGCAAAAGCACTTCAGAAAAGGAGGGACATGCTCTCTGTTCCCTCCGTCTACAATAGAAGCAAATAACTTACTGAGAATTCTATTCTGTGCATTCACAGGTTTTAAGCATAATATCACTTAAATCACAAAATGAAAAACCAGGAGATGCACTCACACAAATAATCAGCTTCATCCAATTCACAACCGATCAGGTGGAAAGAATAAATCACCTCTGTTGTTTATGAGATGATTCTCAGCCATCAAACAACTCCTGAATGACTCCGTTAACAATCACACTCCCTTCCAGAACACTGAAGCCATATTTGAACACTTACAGATGAGGATCTTTGCTCATAATGTCTGTAAGGAATATGTGGAAGTGAATCTCTGATCGGACCAATGGAGGGCCTTACCTCTGTGTATGGTATCGAAGCAGACGACACACACACGAGCCTCTTTCTCCAGATACTTCAGCTTACACTTCCTGTTGCAGCACACCGCACAGTAGACCTGCCACAGAGGAGACAGTGATGAGGCTAAAAAGCAACTCGCAAACGTAAGGATGAATGACAACAATCCACCGTAAACATGTGTGTCTATGTGGTCCTTTAAGCAGCAGCAGCCGCCGTCATGCTGAGAACAATAACAAAGAGTCCTCTCTAATGCTGTTTTAATCACTGGCCCTTAAAGGACTTAGCTCCATGTTTAGGACACCCGGCTCAGTAGAGACCTATAGAGGATCCGAAAACAGAAGTGCTGACTCATGTTCTCTGCGTCCATGAATCCACCGAGCTATATTTAGTCCTGGGGACGTAATCCGTTTGATTTAACTATTTATGAAACACGCACGCTTAATCATGAGAACTTTTACTTTCATTTCACGTCACGTATGATATCAGTCTAAATGTACGTATACAATTAGCATAAACAAATGAAAGTGAAACAAACACTGAAATAACTGAAGCTGATTAGACAATTTATTATAAATATTTGGTAAATTTAGTCAAATCATATTTGCACGTGTGTATGTATATGTATGTAAGAGCCAATTATGCACATATTTATATTCTGTAAAATTGTTTATGTTGGCATGACATATTGCAGAAGTTCTAGTTTGCAAAAGTTTTTGTATAGTTTAAATAGCCACCATGTAGGATTATGATGTATAGTAAACTTATTATAGTGCTAGAATAGACATATTATTTATGACAGGATAGTGCCGTAACGCAGTTTTTTAGTGCGCATGGTAAAAAGGAGGCTTTTGGAAGATGCTGTGAAGTCTACGTAGGTGTGGATCGCAATAAGTTTTTGACCGTGTTATATATAGCATATTATAACGTACAGTGAAAGTGTTATAACGTATATGGAATATCAAGTCGGTAGTGGACCAGCGAGATGTAACTTTGATGGAAAAATCTGCCGTAACGTTGAAATTGATTCTCAAATAAACCCTCGTTTAAGTTTTCCCTGCTTCCTGTGAGTACACTGGGTCTTTACAAAAAAGGATTGATATTAATTGGAACATGATAACTGAGCTACCTTGCAGACTAAGTGGCCTAGGAACTTGAAGCATGGTAAAACAGCCACTACAATATATGTATGCGTATATATTCTTTTTTCTTTTTTGATTTTTGTTCTGTTTATTTTTTTTTCATGTGGTTATTTGTTTTTTATTGGATTGTTTTCTACCGATTGGTTTATTTTTCTGCTTAATTTGTGTGCTTTTGTTGTCTTTTTTTTGTCTTTTTTTAAATTATGTTTATGCTTTATTTTATTTTATTTTGTTTCACTCTTTATGTTGAGGCAAGGTCCGTTTGATAAGCCTGTGGCTTCTTGACCTCTCCGGTCACATTTCTTATTTTTATCTGGATTTTATGAAGTTTTATGTGAGTGCAAATAAATAAACATATTTATAGTAGGGCTGCAATCGGTTAAAATATTTAATCGTGATTAATCACATGATTGTCCATAGTTGATAGCAATTAATCGTGAATTAATCACACATTTTTTATCTGTTCAAAATGTACTAATATTAATAATACTCTTGTTAACATGGGAGTGGGCAAATATGCTGCTTTATGCAAATACATGTATATATTTATTATTATAAATCAATTAACAACACAAAACAATGAGAGATATTGTCCAGAAACCCTCACAGGTACTGCATTTAGCATAAAACAATATGCTCCAATCATAACATGGCAAACTGCAGCCCAACAGGCAACAACAGCTGTCAGTGTGTCAGTGTGCTGACTTGACTATGACTTGCCTCAAACTGCATGTGATTATCATAAAGTGTGCATGTCTGTAAAGGGGAGACTCGTGGGTACCCATAGAACCCATTTACATTCACACATCTGGAGGTCAGAGGTCAAGGGACCCCTTTGAAAATGGCCATGACCGTTTTTCCTCACCAAAATTTAGTGTAAGTTTGGAGCGTTATTTAACCTCCTTTGCGACAAGCTAGTATGACATGGACAATATCTTTAACAGCCCTACATTTTAAGTGAAACTTCGTAAACAGTATAACGGATCCAATGAAGTGTCTGAGCTGACTAACATACCTTCCCGCAGGCTCGACAGTGATGCCGCCTCTTGGTGAAAGTGAACCTCTGGTAGCAGTTCATACAGTTGGGAGCTTCCGAGTCTGGAACCCAGGCCGGCTGTCTGCTCCCCAGCTCCTCCGCTCCCTCTCTCTTCCAGTTCACCGACAAGGCGCCGTCTGTGGGCGACTCCCCGGGGTACGGCGGGGGCTCTGAGAGTTCATCATACCCCACGCTGTAATCCTGATGCTCCTGAGAGGCGTACATCGGGCTCAAATCCCTGATGTTGGAATGCACCTCTGTAAGACTTGTGGGTGAACTGTCTTCTTCCTCCTCCGCTGTACTGAGCGTCTGAGCCTGCTCCTCTCCTTCCTCCCCTGCTGGTGGAGATCTAGCAGTTTGGCAGTGTAGCTGTTTAGGCCTTGCACCTCCATAGGAGGGCTGCTGATCGGGGCTACTGCTGTGCTGGGACTGGAAAGTGTTGCTGGTCAAAGAATGGTTTACACCAGAGGAGAGCTCTGGCTCTTCTTGGCAAGGAGGTCTGCAAGAGTCGGGGTTAAAACATCCCACTACAGACACACACATTGTTCTGTCGCTCTCTGGAGTAGCGAGACCCTCCAGGTCCTCCCGACCACAGCTCCTCAGCTCCCCTCCCACAAGCCTGCCTTCCAGATGTGACTCTGACAGACTCTCGGGTTGAGAGGTGCTGCAATAAGAGACCCCTCTACCTTGCTCTGCTTCCGTGTGGGCCTGCAGGAAGGCGTCCAGCTCCTCGTCTGTAACCAGCAGCTCGGCCTGGTCACTCTCTGGCAGGTATTCAAAGCCAAACTCGGGAGGATCGACTGGGCTGGGTTCTGAGCGGTCGCAGGAGGAAAGGTCTGCAGAGGGGACGGCAGGTGCAGCAGATTCAATAGAGAGATGCTGCCCCTCTGGTGACATCCTGCCCTCTGCAACCTGCTGGGACCCAGACGAGCCTGAATCCTCTAAATGTGACCTGGCTTCCAAGGCTGACAGGGAGTCTGCCTCTGTGCTTTCAGAGACGTCTGCTGCCTCATCACACGGCTCTGCAGCGTCCCCCGACTCATCCTCTGTGGTGTTTGTGTTCACCAGAGCTCCACACAGGGACACAGCTATGGGCAGGCATGATAAGCCCACCGATTCGCTGTCTGAAGCCTCCGACGTTAGACCGACAGAAGCCTCACCGTTATCTTCTTGTGACTCCTCTTTATTCACTGACGTTGTTTCTTTAATGCTATCAACAGGCGGAGTGGCCTCCGGTTCACAGTGGTCTAAAGAGTTAACCACCACTTGGTTTGTGCATGCCACCTCCTCACAGTCCTTCTCCTCTTCCTCAGCTGACTCAGTGGTCCTTGGTGACAGTGAGTCATCCGTGGACTCGCTGCTCCGCTCCACCGCAGCAGGAAGGATGACGTCCAGCAGACTGAGCGAGGCCGAGTATCCACCGCTCTGCTCGGGGGAATCCAAACCCAGCAGCTCGTCATTCCCTGCAGAGGTTTGCTCTTCTGTGGTGTAGCCACTTTGCTCCTCTCTGTGTGCAGTGACCACAGGGGTGTCAAAGTCCACCAGCAGCGTCTCCTCCTCCTCCTTCTCATCCTCCTCCTCCTCCATTTGCTTTTCCACCACGTCCAGCTCACTGAAAGCATCGTGGCTGTTTTCCCTGACCTGGATGGCCGAGCTTGTGTCATTCACAAGGTCACACACCGGCTTCAGGGCCCTGTCCGGGCAGGGAGGGGCAGAGCTTTTAGCTGGCCGCCGATCCACAGAGGAGAGAAGGTCCACTCCGGTGAGAGGCTGACCTTGGACCTCTCTGTCGTCAGCGCTGTGGTTCTGACCGTGGGAGCGGTCAGGACAGTTGGTAGCAGAACCATAATGAAGAGAGTTGAGGTCGGGGAGGTTCGGCGGGACAGTGGAGGCCTCGGAGGATAAACACTGAGAGCCCAGTGAGGAAAAGGGGTACACAGCCGGCTTCAGGAAAACTGATTTGCATTCAAGTTCCTCTGTAATAAAAAAAACAGAACAAAACCAGTTAAACTCAGATACAGATAAAAAAAAGAAAATATGTAAAGAAAAGAATACAGAAATAAATACGTTTGGGGGAATAAATAAGGGGTGAAATGCAAAGGTAAAAATCCTGCATAAATAAATAAATACATAAATAAATATGCACATTTAAAAATAAATAGAAAATAAATAAACACACAAATTTAAAAATAAATAGAAAATAAATGCATAAATAAATAAATAGAAAATTAATTAATTAATTTAAAAATGTATAAAATAAATAGATAATATTATTTCTTCTAACCATGATTGCTACCTACGCATTCAGATTTATAAACGTGTATGTGCACTAAATGTGTGTTTATTATTTAAATACATTTTATTCAATATGTAATTTTCTTTACATGTTTTTGCTTTTTTATTTTCTATTAATTTTACTTTATTATTTCAATCTTTACTCTGAATGTACCTCATATTTTTATATTTTCATTTACTATAATGAAAATAATCATTAGTTGCAGCCCTGTACTTCTGTATCTTACCAGTATTGAGCTCAAAGTCGTCGAGCAGTTTGTCCAGATCACAAACAGCTGCCTTGAAGAAGCTGTCCATGCTGGGCTAAAACAAAGGGCCCTGAACCCCCTCCAATTCCTACAGAGAGAGAGAGAAAAGACTTGATTTAATACTGGAAAAACAAAGTATTATTAATTCAAACACCATATTATTTCAGTCTAATATCTGGTGAAAGAACTCCGAGGTCAGTTCTGGGCACATTAAACCACTGTGACATTTGTGTTTACATATTCTAAATATCATCTTTATAGCAACAGCTGTAAGGATGAATGCAAAATAGTACTTAAGTGCAGTTCTTAAGTAAAAGTACTTAAGTATACAACCTGCATCAAACAGGAACTGTCCCCATTATCGTCACACAGACCAGTTTCACAGCAAACATGTTATGATGCATCATGTGATCAGTCAACATGTGAGTAATAGTGATTAACACCAACTAATGGAGGCACTTCTTCAGGGTTTATACTTTGATTATTTAAGAGTTTTACTTTTCAGCTGGCTCAGTTAATTCTGTATAATCTACAATACAGTTTCTATTGATTCCCTATAACAAGGTCGAGGTTTGTGCACAACCACCTGAGGGCAACGTCATGACTTTTCCTCAGCACGGGAGTCACATGGTCTAGTTTCAGACGGCCCGACGCACCACTGAGACTGAACTGTTGCCAGAGGGAAATATTAATAACTGTGTTTTTGTTTCTCAAATGTTCTAATCTCAATTACAACACAAGGAAGATTAAGGGAAGATACCTGCACAAGGGACTCACAGTAAGAGAGAAATGTGTGATGACAATGTGCTTTTTGTGGCACAGCGAGCTATCTCCCTGATGTCAGCCGGTCATTGTTGTGAAATAAACCCCTGACAGGGCGATGTGCGGATTTATTTCACAACAATGACCCGCTAGTTGTAAATTATCCCACCACGGCTAACTACTTAAGAAATCAATAATTTGACACAAAAAGACGGTCCGCAAGGGTCTGACATCAGAAGTGCGCACATAGCGACGGTCGGCTGTACATAGCAACGGTCAGCTATACATAGCAATGGTCTGTTATACATAGCAACGGTCTGCTGTACATAGCAACGGTCTGTTATACATAGTAACGGTCATCTGTACATAGCAACTGTCTGTTATACATAGCAACGGTCAGTTATACATAGGAACGGTCTGTTATACATAGGAACGGTAAGTTATACATAGGAATGGTCTGTTATACATAGGAACGGGCATCTGTACATAGCAACTGTCTGTTATACATAGCAACGGTCTGCTGTACATAGCAACGGTCTGTTATACATAGCAACGGTCAGTTATACATAGGAACGGTCTGTTATACATAGCAACGGGCATCTGTACATAGCAACTGTCTGTTATACATAGCAACGGTCTGTTATACATAGCAACGGTCTGCTATAAAGAAATAACAGGCCATAGAACGCCGTGATTGACCAATCAGAATTGAGTATTCAACAAAGCCGTATAATAAATGGTTATAATTATGGTTATACTCATGTACTTTGAAAATGTATCTGAAAATTAAACAAATAAAATCCCAAATCTGAAAAGGTTATTTACAAAACTGTATATAAATCAAATCTAAGAAAATTAAATTGAGTCAGAAATTGTGTGAACCTTTTATCACAAACATCAAACCTAACTAAGACAGTATTAAAAAGCTGTCCTCTGAAAGTCTGGTGGATAAAATTAAATGACACAAATATGTTGCAGCAAGGACATTTAGTCTCTCCCGTGATGAGGTTGTGTCTAGAAGATACCTACCTATCCTAACCGTAACTATTTGAGGTCAATGCCTATCCTTAACCATCTCGCGAGAGTTTTGCAATTTGCGTGTTACCTTCTAGACATGACCCTGTGATGATTGAGACTATGAACACGTGAAGGGGTCAATAGTAAGTTTACTGCGTCCTTTCAGATTTTAATGCGTCATAGACGCAGGACACAAATATTTCTTTGGTCGAGGACAGCCCTAATAAACACAGGAGTCCTCTATTTCTGCCGGATACTGATCACCCCACAGTAAGACATAAAGGTAGAGAGGAAGCCAAATTCTCCTACCTTTAATACCTTTAAAAAAATCTTAATACTGATCTGGCACACCATTTGTTTTAAACTGGATTTGTGGAAATGGAATATCAGAGATGGGTTAATATTACTGAGAATGAAAATGGGTCAAATTTTAGGAAAGCAAATCTCTAGCATGGTTATAAATAACTTCAAAAAAATCAGCTGCTTGATAAAAGGAGTCACCGTCTCCAAAAATAACAAGATGTTGCCTTTAAAAGAACCTTTAAATCCATATTTTACATTGTAGATAAGACTTGATATTGACTTCTAGATGATTCTGCTAATAGAAATCAGGCCAAAAATGATATATCATATTACTTTTGAAGTGTCCAGCGTTTTAATCAGATAACTCTTTTCCTTTCCTGTAATTATTGAAATTAAAACAACTGCTTGTGTGTTCTCCACACTACTTTGTATTACTTTGTCCCTGCATGTGTGAGTACAAATATACAGTAGACTTTTACACAGAAATCAACTGGTGTAGACTCTACAATAGTGTTAATAAAGAGGCAGCTGGCTGTAGTGACTCCACAACACACTACAGGACACTAAAGATCTCTAAAATTGTAAAGATACTTCCTTTTTCCACAGGTCAATGTGCGTTAGTTAAGTGTATAAACAAAATTGTTCCTACTTCATCCTTCAGTAACTCTCTTTGTGACTGCTGGTAACTACGTAGGCTAAATATAGTTGAGAATGAGGAAGTCAGTCTTACTAAATCCACATCTTACGGTTAATCACCACAGTAAAAAAATTCCAGTTATCAACAGTCTTCTGCTATTTCTCTGACAATTAAAAATCATGAATTGATCATAAGTATTTCTAAAACTTTAATAAAAAAATGTTACACTACTACTATCACCTGGGGTCAGGTGACAGGTAGGATATGACAGTGTCTTTCTTGGGAGGCCTCACATTAACATGAGTTATGGCCAGTAGTAGAAGAAGTACTCATATCGTTTACTTAAGTAAAGAAATAGCAATACCACTCTGCAAAAATACTACTAGTAAAAGTCCAAAAGTATTATCAGAAAAATGTACTTTAAGTATCAAAAGTGAAAGTACACACTGATACAGCATTTTAATATCACAGCTGGTTGACGTGGGACTAATTTCAACTACTTTATATGCATCATATTTTATGAGTTGATCACATTCAAAATCATAACCTGCAAAGTAATAAGTAGTAACTATAGTTTTAAGACAAATGTGGTGCAGTAAAAAAATCAAAAAAATGTCATCTGAAATATAGTGGAATAAGCATATAAGTAAAGTACAAGTACTTTATACTAGAATTTATACTTTTAGTACAGTACTGTAGTAAATAAATGCCCAGCACTGGTAACCTGGTGGAGATGTTTACAGCTCAGATCAGGTCACAGATATTGTTGTAACACCGGTGTGCCAACCGGTGTCAGGCTATATTTTAACACCATTAAACTATTTATCCCTGTCATTTAAAGAGCGTTTGTCTTGACATTAACTCTACAACTTTACCACAATAAAGAGCAGCTTAGATGACATGTCAACGCCAACATGAAGGCGAGTTAACACCTTTAGCTACAGGATTAGCAAACAAGCTAACTAACCCAGATAGCACAACAGTGAGCTAGCTATAACGTTAGCATCATTTCACCACAACAAAACACACTTAGCTGTTAAATGACAGATCTGCCTGTAGATAACTGTTTATCACTCTTTAACGTCAGACATCAATACACAGCCTGTTGTTTGTCACCTGGAATGAACGTGATTAAAGCAGGTGTTGCTAAAGTTGTTAGTTGTTGTTATTGGACGCGTTAGCATGCTAATGTAGCTAGTTAGCATGTAGCTAGTTAGCTAATGTAGCTAGTTAGCATGTAGCTAGTTAGCTAATGTAGCTAGTTAGCATGTAGCTAGTTGGCTAATGTAGCTAGTTAGCATGTAGCTAGTTAGCTAATGGATCACATCAGTCCAGTTCTGAGGTCTCTGCACTCTAATACTCCTGCTGGTTTACAAAGCACTTAATGGTTTAGGGCCAAAATACATTCTGATCTTCTGCTGTGTTCTGAACCATCCAGACCTCTCAGATCATCTGGATCAGGTTTTATTTTTATTTTATTTATTTATTGATGAAAGAAATGTGTAAAGAAAAGAATACATAAATAAATACGTAATAATACTTCCTGTCCACGCTTACAAAAAAGAAGTATATTTCAAGTTTATTTTACAAAGTTAACTTAAGTATAGTTCAAGTATATTCCCAAGTATACTTTATGTAATAAGTATACTAATATCAATGTACTAGTAGTATACTTGTAAGTGTACTACTTCAATACTTCTTGGGACTAAATTGGCCTACTTTAGTTTATAAAAGTATACTTTTAAGTATACTTTTAGAGTAGTAAACTTTGAGTGCACAACTAGTTTACATCCAAGTTGTATTTTGACTGCAACTATAATATGAACTATACAAGTGAACTTACAGCCCTTTGAAGTACACTCTCAGGAAACTACTAGTTTAATAGTTTGTACTGCAAGTATACTTGGAAGTTTTCTTAAGTGAACTTATAGTACTTAATATATATTTGTAGTATAAGCCAAGTATACTTGGAATTTTCTGTATACTTCAAGTATATTCCGAAGTATACTTTATGTAATAATTATACTAATATCAATGTAATAGTAGTATACTTGTAAGTGTACTACAATACTTATTGGGACTTAATTGGCCCTCTTTAGTTTATAAAAGTATACTTTTAAGTATACTTTAAATTTAAGAGTAGTAAAATTTGAGTGCACAACTAGTTTACATCCAAGTTATATTTTGACTGCAACTATAATATGAACTATACAAGTGAACTTACAGCCCTTTGAAGTACACTCTCAGGAAACTACTAGTTTAATAGTTTTTACTGCAAGTATACTTAGAAGTTTTCTTCTTTTTTTTTCAAGTTTCAAGTTCTTTATTGTCATATGCACAACAATTGCAGAGAAGCCTTCGTTGGCAATGAAAATCTTAGATCTCAGACTCCAAGAATGCTGCCTGGTATCTAAAATTCCCCATAACTCCCAAAGCTACTGATCATCTATTTTCTATTTTTTCATTGTATGTATTCTGGAGCTTTATGGCTTCTGATATTCATGACTGGCTTTTCCCAAAAGTTTCTCATCTGGGAAACTTCTCTCAAAAGGACATTGTTTATGGACTTGTCATGGACAATAACAAAGATGTCTTTCTGGTGAATAACATTCTCATTCTTGGAAAATTTTATTTGCAAAAATCCAAGTATATGCAAATTAAACCTATAAGTTTAATGTGTTTCATTCTGAGTTTCTTTCTTACATAAAAGCCCTTAAAGTCATGAAAAACAAAAATGCATTGAAACTTCTTAGTATAATAGAAGAATATGAATTACAAGTACAGCCCCATAGCCCTTAATTTAATTTATTATTTACATGTATAATTTTACATATTTCATTTGTTCTTGTTCTGTATGCACCTTGTCCTTGAACTTGAATGCAATGATCTATGAGACATGTTGTTTGTAAATTTGAATTTGTTCAATAAAAAAAAGGAAAAAAAAGGAATAAGTTTTGTTTGTTTGTTTAATTTTTTAATTTTATTTATATAAAAAAAAATGCATTGAAACTTCTTAGTATAATAGAAGAATATGAATTACAGGTGCAGCCCCATAGCCCTTAATTTAATGTATTATTATTTACATGTATAATTTTACATATTCTATTTGTTCTTGTTCTGTATACACCTTATCCTTTTACTC
Organism: Sebastes baramenuke; assembly: GCA_916700835.1. Taxonomy (NCBI): domain Eukaryota; kingdom Metazoa; phylum Chordata; class Actinopteri; order Perciformes; family Sebastidae; genus Sebastes; species Sebastes baramenuke. The sequence goes on along the minus strand of CAKALJ010042266.1, from coordinate 643 downwards.
TAATGTAATGATCTATGAGACATGTTGTTTGTACATCTGAATGTGTTCAATAAAATAAAAACAACTAAAAAAAGAATGCTGCCTAGCCTAGCCTAATGTAGCTACTTAGCATGTAGCTAGTTAGCATGTAGCTACTTAGCATGAAGCTAGTTAGCATGTAGCTACTTAGCATGAAGCTAGTTAGCATGAAGCTAGTTAGCATGTAGCTACTTAGCATGTAGCTAGTTAGCATGTAGCTAGTTAGCTTCACTGTGGGTTTAACTTACCAGCTCTGTTTTTATTCCATAACTCCGACGTCGTGCCTCAACATTCCGGTTTATAAGAGGAACAACCGTGGTCCGTACCGTCGTGTCATTGTCTCCGGTAGTGTGGCAGGTTGAGGTTGTGAGAGAGGAGCAGTTAGCTGTTAGCTGTTAGCTGCTAGCTGTTGGAGGAGTTTTATTCTCCTCTCAGGCGGCCATCTTGAACAGACTGTCTGTTGGGAGGTCACAGGATCTGCTGCTCAGCCTCTCAGTCTCTCCTCCTCCCAGACTCCTCTCAGCCTCTCCTCCTCTCAGACTCTCAGCCTCCTCTCAGCCTCTCCTCCTCTCAGACTCTCCTCCTCTCAGTCTCTCAGCCTCCTCTCAGTCTCTCCTCCTCTCAG